>JBBBDQ010000335.1:1520000-1705000 GCA_037127315.1 Ascarosepion bandense
TATCAAGGCTTTGTAGGTTATTTAATGCCAGAATATATTTTTAGATTCTGAGAATTTTGGGGGTTTGGGGTAAATAATAATGGTTTAGTGATACAAACCTTACTAATTAACCCATAGTTGGGAAGAATAGGTGGATTCATACCTTTCCTAAATGTAATTGGAACTTGGCTATACGGTTAACAATTTCGACTCATTATCCATTACACAACCCACACATTCAAGCTTAGAGCACTTGTTATTTCCAGGCACAACGTTGCTTAGCTTCGTACAGAAACCAGTGTTTCAACGTAATATCAGCGTAAGTTTTTACACACACACACACACACACACACACACACACACACGCACACACATATATATATATATATATGTGTGTGTGTGTGTGTGTGTGTGTGTGTGTGCGTGCGTGCACGAAGTTACAAATTAGGTTTTATGTATGTTATTTTGTCTGACTCTAGTTTTTCTCCTTTTCATTTTACATTTACTAATACTAATTATTGTTTTTTTCCCTTTTCCATTTTTCTTCACTTTTTAATTCTTCTTTTGTTCTTTCCTCTTGATTTAATTTCGAAACATTTCGTTTTTTATCTCTTCAGTTATCTTTTTTCATGAACAAATATAGATTGCATTGTGCTATTCACCTGCATACACGTATATCACCCGTTAAAATATCACCAATTGTCCTGAATAAAATAATTTCAAGATTACAATAGTATACGGTTGCACGGATATGCGTTGTGGTGCAGTGAATATCGGCTACGAACGAGATAACACGGAGCCGAGTTCGAATTCCTATTGAGTTCCTTGCATTCACTTACACGCAAATAACCCGTGGGAAAGGTATTAATCTGTCTCTTCCCTGCAGTTATGGGTTAAATACAGCTAAAATTGGGTTCTATAGCCTTGGTTGACAACCAGTTAACTGCAGAAAGTAATAGCAACCTACTGCGGGATAATCATCTCCCCAGTCAGTCATGTCTCGCCCAAGGGTGTATTACGCATGGCACTTAACTGACTGATATTTTGCACAATAACATTAAATCATGTTAAAACACGAGCTATTTTATCTTTAAAGTGAAGCTGATGCTAAGTGAAAACATTGTAAGGCATTTCAGTGTTGAGCGCGATTTGACCTTTTGGTTTAAAAGATGAAAACATTCGTGAAACTCCAATAATTCCTTATCACTATTCATAGGAGAACGATTGGATATATATATATATATATATATATAGAGAGAGAGAGAGAGAGAGAGACAGAGAGACAGAGACAGAGAGACAGAGAGACAGAGACAGAGGGAGATTGAGAGACAGATAGAGAGAGATGAAAACGGCATTTCATTTCTAGATCCCATCTTTTTAATACTTTAGCACATTCATGTGACATGTCCCTTTATGATGTTGGCGATCATTGCTCCCCACAATTTTCTGTCCTTTGTAGAGTTTAATTAATTTTGTCTGGTATCTCTTCTAAACTCTGCTTTTGTGCACTTAGCTTCTTAAGTAAAAATGGATCTACCTAGTCTTCCGCGACATCATCAGGTTGTTCTCTGTCGTCATTGAAGAGCTCTCCGATGTATTCGTTCTATGACTGAAGTACCTTTTTTGTATCCAATATCAGTCCCCTGTTTTTGAATGTTATGCATTCTGTTGATGAACAAGTTTTATTGATGAATTGAAATTTGGGTGCTGCTTTGGTCTTATTCAATTTCAATAGTTTCACTCTGAGTATAACAGGAAGGTAGTCACTTCCGCATTATGTACTTGGTTATATTTCGAAGCGCAAAACCTATTTTTGCTTTATGCGAACACTCGATGGATAACGGTTCGGTGACACCTGTCTCTCGTGTCTTCCATTGCCGGGCGAAGGATCAATTCCAAGAAGTTCAGCCTCCTTTACGCCGCTTATGTTGACAGTCGCTGCATGACGGTTGGGTGACAATCTGTTGCACATATCCCTTCTTACTGGGTAAAGAGTTAATTCCAATGGATTTAATTCACTTTTGTTTTTTGAATGATTGAGCAATTTAGACAAAGTTTCAGTGAAGGAAAGAGCGGGAAAATTTTCTCCTTCTATTTTTAATTTGGTTTATTTTACTTATTCCTTACATGATTATATTTATTTAAGTGTATTTATTTTAAGTGTGTAAAATATGATTTCTAATAATCTGACCCAAATTTGAACTGAACGGTAAATTATTTGTACGTATATTTTCCCATATTTCTTATACATTTTTTGTTTTTAACTAAGAATTTAAATACTGATCATCGATTAAAAATTTTGTCTTTCTTAGCAGTCGTGTATGGGATGAGAGTGAGAAGATATATTTTGAACTAGTGATTGAGAAAAAAGAAGAAGAAATGAAAATGATTAATGGGCGGAATTTGGAGTAAAAATCTTGTGATACACAATGCTCTAGTCATTCTTGAATACTTACCTAGACTGTAAACCATACACCAGTTATTTGATAACCGAAGATAAGTTTAATTTGAGGAGAAATGGCTAGAAGAAAGTTTTGTTTCGCCATTGGGGAAACATTTTAAAACCTGATGTCAATTGTTAAGACAACAATGAATACGTTTAGAAAGGTGTTGGACTTCGAAGATGGACGTGTGCTCATCAACTCTGCGAAAATGGAGAAAAATGAAAGGGTAATCGATTTGAAATAACTTATTCACGGCTTCGTGCGTTAAGAAAATTGTAAAACTACCTTCTGGTCGACTGTACAAGTAAAACGTATTATCAAACCAGAATCAGGTTGGGGTGTCTAACCAGTGTGGTGTTTTGGGCATCTCGGTGTGTTGTAATTGTTAGCAAGCCTGTCTTCTTAGAACCTGTTACAACTGAGTATAGAGTTCGATCCTCACTAGGTGCCCCTTACTTTCAGCCTTGTCCCACATCTAAGCAGCGCTTAGAAAATCAACTAACCAGCGTGGCGTTTTGACTTAACTCAGCCAGAGAATACTAGCAACAATCCTAAAAGAATTTTTGGTGAGAATAAATGGAAACCATGAATATCCTGATGTTGTTCTGGGAGATGAAATAATGGTGACTACAGAAAATCAGAGAAGTTCCCATAGAAAATGCCGTCAAAGACTTTTTAATCATTGTAAAAGAGAGAGCCTTTGAGACTTGAGAAAGAAAAGGATAAAGGAATTGTTCATTTGGTTGGAGAATGAAATCCTATGAATGAGTAATAAGTAAGAGAGAATTGTTTCCGGACTGTAGAATTTGGGCCGTGCCATACTACTAGCCGTTTACGACGAAACTGAGGCGGCTAGATGAAATAGTCTGCTACGTTAAAGTAGAAGGAAGAACAGTTAGCCTAAATAAAATATTATCAAATGGTGAAAAGTGAGGAACCCGTATGTGTAATGTGATAATTGACAAAAGTGCTTAAGCATCGAAGGGTTTCATGTGGTGTGCTACCTGTAGTATAGCTACGGGTGCCTTTCTGGGGCTAAAAGGGATCATTGTAGAAGATACAGCTCGATTTTAAAAAGAGCAATGTTATTATTATCAATATAACCGAGTTTTAGGCAGTAACGAAAGGTCGAAATTTTATTATGAAATGAGGAATGCGAGTTAATATATTTAAAATCGACAGAAGAACGGCTTCGAGTATCATATTAGTGATCTGGGTGGAAGGTAAGTACGCACTAATGGACCCGCGGAAATGGAATCCTAGAAGTGCTGATATGCGGATTTGGTGCACAACTCTCGAGAAAAGAGACCTGTTGGAACTACATGCCGTGCGTCATATGAAGGGAAGAGAGACCTGTTTCTAGCCAGAAATATGTACTAGAAAGGCTGTCCATAAGGTGGTGATTGAGTACGAACGTTGCTATTTACTCGACCTCGCGTCGAGTGTGTGCGATATGGGAGAAATTCAGTCTGCAAGTAATTAGAAAAGATTGGCTGTTGATGTCACCCTCTACCGCAACGGAGTGTACCTGTCAATAGTTGATTTTGAATCGGGCGTATAGCCATATGGCGGGAGATTAGGAGTGAGACAAGTGCCTTGATGGCAGCCGTGATAAACGATGTATTTTTGGAAAGAGGTCTAGTACGAGGAGTGTTGATGAACAATGGCATTGCATTTAGATCAGCAATGACGAAGGGAATGCAGGACTGGTGAATGTTAATAGCTATTTTAGAGTTGCATATTAACTGAATAAAAAATGAGGCACCACAGAACGATTAAGGCTACAGACGAAAGAGGCTGCATTTCGCCGTTCGGCGTTAGGACAAGAAGAGGAGAAGGAGGAGGAGGAGAAGTCAGTGCCGCAGAGTGTAGTATTTATATATGAGCATCTGCACCTACGAGCGGTACCGGCAGCCACTAACAATGTGTGGGTAACCTTTATCCATCAGTGATGGAGATGAAGTATGAGTTTATCTGTTTGACGCTAACTGTATTTCGCAATGGTCGAGGGAACAAGTAAACAGTGTGCGAACTTTGAATAATGCGTTAGGGGCGGAATAACCAGACACACCTTAGACGTAAAAGAAATAGTTATTTTGTCCCATTATGAAGTGAGTGATAAGGTACAAGTTGTATGGCTCAGACGGATCATTCCACCCCGAGAATATCATAATGTGAAAGGCATCCGTGTTGTTTGCCATGAGGTAATAAACGCGCAGTCTTTTAATTAGCATTGACAAATGTGATCTTTAAAATAAAAATTGAATTAATTTAAACATAAGATACCAGGTTTCTATGATTGAAAAATCGGACATGGCTGAGTTTGGAAGACTCGCTTGTTGTTGAATTTTCATTTTTTTCTGTTTGAGTCAAAGGGTTACTCGTGTGCATTTATACCACCGCTTCAAAAAGTAGACTGTCCTGCATTATTGCCGTGATGTATATTTGGATAATAAAAATAAAACAGGTAAGCGGAGCCTTATTCTTATTAGTTATTAAGAGACCGAAATGGAATCGGAAATAGACTGTTTCAGAGCGTAATCATTCGATATTAACCTAAATAGAAATCGATTTAGTAGATTATATTTTTAAAACAAATACTAAAAGGTGTATTTACAAAAACCATTATTTAGACGTAATTTGTACCTGCAAATCGAAGATCGTTAATAAAAATTAAAGTACAGCTAATCGATAAGCGGATTTTATTGATTATAGTCATAAATAAGAAAATAAAGAACACAAAGAATTTTATATCTAATAGAAATTTTTTAAAAAAAGAGTTAAATGAAATGGGATTCAGTTTTTGACAACACAAGCAAATTCTTCCTGAACCTACTATTACTACTACTACTAATAATAATAATGAAGAAATTTTTCTTCATAGGTCTGACCATTTTTTCCTAGTAATCAGCGTTCATGCCTAGATAAATATATCTCCTTAAATTGGGAGAGTGATGCTGTTTTTTTTCTTTCTACTTTTAGTCAGCATTTTTCCTTAAAAAAAACTTTTATTGAATATATATGATGGTAAAATAAACAACAATAATAATAATAATAATAATAATAATAATAATAATAATAATATCAATAACAACAAGAGTGACAATAAAAGAAAATTATTATGAAGCAATTATAATGGGGCATCATGACTAACAAGCTATCCTAGCAGAAGAGGTTCGATCCTTATTGGATGCCTGAGTAATATAACTTCGCACTTAAGCTAATATTAAGAAATACAGAAAAATGACCATAAAATTTTCTGAAATGAAAATCACAAACAAAAATTAGAGCATTAATAATTGCTGAAAGTGACATGAATATAAAAAATAAGATCCCATAGAAAGTATGAAAAAACTTATATGAAAGAAGACAGTAGACGTGATAATGTGCAAATTTCACACACACACACACACACATAATATATATATATATATTTATATGTACGTGTATGTTTATGAGAACCTAATTTGACCCTTACTAGATACATTATACATTTTTGAGCAGATAATTTAGAAACTTTGCTACTTAGTTCTTAGTTTTGCCGTCATTTGGTCAGTCTATGTGTCCGGTAATGTGTGTGGCCGGATTGTTCAATGATCGACTTGAATTATTTCATTCATTTAACCAACAAACGTTTGACTCATCGTTAACGTCATTTATCCCAATCTGAAGTTTTCTTTATCAAATGGCGTCATCAATTTTTATTTCAACGTCGTCTATCAACAAACTTGAAGGAAAACTTGATTTAAAGATTTTAGCTCTTGTGCTTGCTTTGCACTTTTCCAGGTAAGTATTTCAGACATTTTCATTTACTTTCCTTCCTTTAACTTTCTTTCCTAAATTGATCGGCACTATTCTTTTCTTTATTTATTTTTTCTTTGCTTGAATTTCTTTCTTTACATCTTTTTTTCTTCTTTTCTTCACACATTCCTTTGACCCTTACGTTTCTTTTTAATTCACCCTTTTTACATTTCATCAGTTTTCTCTTTTTTGCGTTTCTTTCATTCGTTCTTTCTTTCTTCAGAAAAATTCCTTGCGTATCTTCATTTTTCATTGTGTATTTCGTTCTTTTCTCGAATTCTTTTAACTTTAGATTTTAACTTTTAATTTCCTTCTTATCATATGGTTCTTTCTTTTCAATCCCAACATTATCTTGCTTTCCTCTCTTATTTTCTTGTCATTTGCATATAAAAAATTCTCTATATATTTCTTACTCCTTATTTTCTTCTTGTTTCTTCAAATTTTTCATCTTTTTTTCTAATCTTTTTTGTAATTATTCCTGTTGCTCTCTAAAATGCATTCTTTTACATTTCTTTATGACAGCGTTTTATTTAGTTTCTATCTGTTCTTCAGTTGTATTCGAATTCTCGGCGTTTTTTACATTTTCTTTCATAGAAACTTATTATTTTACATTAAATTTTAAATTTGGATTAACGACGTTTACTATATCATTCTGTTTTTCATCTCGGCATATCTATCTATCTATCTATCTATCTATCTATCTATCTATCTATCTATCTATTTCTGTCCGTTTATTATATATATATATATATATATATATATGCGTATTTATTTTGGTGAGTACAGCTTAACAACTTCATTACTGATGAAATGATTTCTTTCTTCACAAGTGGAATTGTGTCACTCGAGAAAATAATTAATAAGCAGTCATAATATTGAACATATATGTGTTTGCTTCAGGTAACCAACTACAAACAGATGCAGACAATCTCACAGACTCCTCAGTGTCTCTCACATATATGTATGTACGTATACACATTGGCGAGAATGCAAATATATATGTAGTGATAAAATACACGCACGTACATGCTCTCACACACAAGCACACACACAAGCACACACACACACACACACACACACACACACACACACACATATATATATATATATATATATATATATATATATATGTATATATATATGTGTGTGTGTGTATACGGAACAGTTATATTTCATATTTAAATTAAATTAGACCAGTACGCAGTTGTATTAGAAAGTGCTAAACGCATGTTTGAATGAAAATGGAGGTTCAACATGTAGATCGTTTAGATATTTAAGTAGGGAGATCAGCCGGTTACGCTACCGTAGTTTTGACATTTTTGGTTTTGTCAGACGATTCGACCGAAACCGTGGCAGCATAACTTGCCGATCTTCCATATACACACACACACACACACACACACACATATATATATATATATATATATATATATATATATATATCTTGTTCATTTGTAAACGAGTTATTACGCGACCAAGGTTTCTACCATAAATGGTGTTTTCAGGCGATTTTCAATAACTGATTTTATTTTCCTTAGAACGCTATTAACGGTCTTTTTATGAACGCTCACGTGACAGGGAATTTTTGAACGCGCAATTTTTATAAATTACAAGAAATTATAACGTTTTCATCCATGTTTGTATGCGCCTAATATATATTTTCAGTATGGTTAAACTTAGTCATAATTTTCGTTCTTTACATTCAATATTTCATTTTTGTTTGAGAATAACATAATCTCTAACTTTTCTTCCTGGTACAGTATACATAATTTGCCACCGTTGTAAGGCTTGGCTGTTTATATATATATATATATATATATATATATATATATATATATATATATTCCTGTTTTTTTAAAAAATATTTTTGAAGCATGATTTCTGCCAATCCGTTTATAAGAAATCACTGCTCTAATTTTTCAATGTAATTAGACGATTTCTTGAGAAGTTACCGTGCGATCTTGATTCGTTATTAGGTAGCTAACATAAAAAAGAAACCCCGTGTGGTATTTTTTTTCTCGTTAGGTGATACATATTTCTAAGTTTATGCTTGAGTAATTTTACTTTTCCTTCCTTTTATCGCAATGACATCAACCAGGTGGCTAACTTTAAACTTTGCTACAGATTTTGGTATTTTTTTGAACTTGTATGGTTTCTCCATTCTTTACTCCCCCTCTACATTTAAAGTTCCCCTGCAATTCCTTCTTTCTAATTTGGAATTTTCTGTTAGATAAATCACACGTACCAGTGGCAACAAATAAACGACTCATTGCTCGACTGGTAAGGAAATGAAAGTTAAATAAACAATAACTTCTCGCTCCTTCCTTCCTTCCTTCCTTCCTTCCTTCCTTCCTTCCTTCCTTCCTTCCTTCCTTCCTTCCTTCTATTTTCTCCGCTGAGGATTTCCCATCCACAGGAACAACAACCATGTCCTGGGAACAGGGTTTTGGAACATTTTTAGTTTTCTTGAAATCTGTAAATCTTTCTACGACATCTACTCTCTGTACCTGAATGAAAAGCTGCTGATTTTAAGGTTCCTTAAAAATAATGTACTACTGAATCATAGAGATAAATAAACGATTTTATGTAAACATCGAAAATATTTTTATTTAAAATTTGATTAATACCATGTTTTATTTATAACTTATGCTCCAATATAACTTAAAAATTAAAAATTATTTTACAAAAATTAATGACCCTAAAAATACATTTGACACACCTACAAGCATATTCTCCAACTACTACCCCTTTATTTTCTAAAGAACCATGAATTTATCTTATATTTTCTAAATAGATCATTTTCAACATTTATTTTCAAATATCACTTGAAGAAGAACAGTATTGTTCTGAAACAAAATTTTTGCGTATTTATATAATATTTTATATACCATTGTAATAAAAAAAATTACAATACTTATATAGTAATCAGCAGATAAATCAGTTTCTCTGTAACACAGCTCATCAGTACGGTTAGACATCCGATTGCTTCTAACCAGAATTGAGTCCCGACCGAATTGACATCAGTCGACGATTCTACATCTGAGTTATAGGCACTAGGTAGAGGTGGCGGACTTTAACGTGTTATATACAGTGTAAACACACGCCAGTAGCCGAGAGTGTTCAAATTAATTACTGAATGAACGATGCGTAGATACGTGAGTAACTGCTGTTTTTATAAAGTCTGCCATTTATATATATATATATATATATATATATATATATAGTATATCGAGGCAGCAAATAATTTTCTAAAAATATGCTGTTAAATATAAGATATAGTTAAATTTAAATCCGGACATAACACATTACATTGCATTTTATTACATGGTTTTGTTGTCATTTCGCGCTATCACGCGGTGTGACGTCATAAAACCGCATTGCAAATTTGAGAACTGCGTTTATTATTTTTGGTAACTATTGCCGTTGCCAAACGGAGTTTTATGTCAACACAAAATAAAATCGTCGGTGATGGTGGATGTTATTGTATTTCAGTCTAAATAACCACTCTGAAGATGGCTCATGTGAGCCGAAAGCTTAGAAGCAAATCAATAAAAAATTATTCAAATGTTGGAGAAGTTTTGTCTTTATATTCAACGGAAATTAAAGCCAAAATACGACGTTTAGAACGGCTCATGTTTAAACATAATAGACATTCACTGTCTCTCATATTTAACAGCATATATATATATATATATATATATATATATATATATATATATATATATATATCTTTCCAGTCACGATCAGGAGTTTGGATTATTTGTACTTATGTTTTAATTTCAGATACTCATTAGTTAGTACTTTAATAAATGTTGCCGTCATTTTAGAAGGCACGAGCCCACTCCTTAAAATATAATAAGCAAGAACATTAGAGAAGAAAATGTTACAAGTATTGTAAATGTAAACAGAGATAATAGGCGTGAAGTATTAAGAATATAGAATATTGATAAAAAGATAAGAAAGTAATCAAGCATTACATCACAAATTGATACAAATACGATAAGTGAAGAAGTACATGAAAATTGATTGCAGTAGTGATGAGTGTAGAGCTGCATTGGATGGGCAAAGACGGCACACTTAGCCCTTCTTCATGCAACAGGTAAGGAGTGATATATATTTTAACTTAGTCTTTTCTGAGTGATACTGTTTTCAGGAAAGAGGTTTTTAGCTGAAGTTGACGAGAGCTGACCTGACTAAAAATGAAATGAAAGACAATATTTAAGAGAAAGATCTCTAGCTTTTTCAAATATTAATCCAAGAGAAAACACGAATTATTTCGTTATAATAAGTATACTGAGAATAGAAAACAATATAGAATACCACTAATAAAATATTTTATGTCAATGCCGAATAATTATGGTTAACAAATCAATGAATAAGAAATTGATGGAAGATGTAAATTGTTATTCATATATTACATAATAAAATAATAATTTATTCAAGGTCATGGGATAATGTATTGAGCAAATATATGTTTATAGGGTATTGTGTACTTCCAAAATATGCTTCTATGTCTTCAGGATTTATCTATAAATAAAAAGTTATGTTACACTTTGTTTAATAACGCACACACACACACACACACACAAATATATATATATATATATATATATATATGTGTGTGTGTGTGTGTGTGTGTGTGTGTGTGTGTGTGTGTGTGTGTGTATATGTGTGTGTGTGCGTTATCAAACAAAGTGTAGCATCACTTTTTATTTATCGATAAATCCTCAAGACATGGAAACATATTTTGGAAGTACACAATTTTACTAAATGACCGATGAGATACATACATACATACATACATACATACATATATATATATATATATATATATATATATATATATATATGTATATGTATGTATATATCAGAGGGTATTCAATAATGAATTAGAGCACACTGGCTACTGGCGTATGATACGCTAAATGCTTGCCTCTCCTATCTAGCTCAGAGGTAGAATCGCTGACTGACGCCAATTCGGTCGGGTTTCAATCCTGGGTTAAAAGCAATCGAATGTTTAACGTACTGATGAGCTGTGGTACAGCAAAACAGATCTCTCTGCGGATGACTATATATATATATATATATATATATACACGCTATTGTGACAGATACGCATACAATGACTATGTACGCTGATATACAACGAATAAATACAGTTTATATATATATATGAACATGCTATATCCTGCATCACGTAAAAGTACGTATGTAACATTTATTCTTGTTATTTTTATTTCGAAGCTCATTAATTTAGATAAATTTTCGCATTTATTCTTTAGTTCCCTTCTTTTTTTTGTCTTTTTTTTTGTTTTCTTTCATACCTTTCCATCATTATGCTCTCTATTTTGACGTTTTTTTCCGATTCAAATCATCTTCATTTTAGAAATACGCTCTTTTCACTTCTTGCGATAAAATATACAATTCCGAGAACAGCTGAGAGTTTTACCAATAAATCAATTATATGAGAAATGCAGTTTTAATTAAAACATGGAAATAGTTAGAAACTGGCGCTGTTGTTTGTTTTTTTAATTTAATCTATTTTTTCTGCTGAGATTATGATTATGACCGCTTCTGGCCTCTTTTTTAGTCAGCAATTTCTTATTAGTTTTAAATTTTACACGCGATCTTTTCTTTCTTTTTAATTCATTCTTCTTTATTCTGCTCCTTCATTTATACATACATCTGGCCGACTGATTTTTGTCGAGGTTGAAAATGATGCAACACTCTTCATTTTAATTAGTGACTGATATTTTAGTCATGAGAGAGGGATTTAAAGAATGGTCATCCGCTAACGCTCTTTCCTGTCTATTATTCCAGCAACGAGAATTTTGTGTTAATGTAATTGGATAGTTCGCAAAAATCCAATCACATATTTTTCAAGTAATAAAGGAGCATAACTTTGGCCAGCCGAAATTTCAACTCCGTTGCCGATTCCGTTTCTAGAATTGATGAATGTTTTCTTATCTTATAGCTTTGTATACACAATGTCATTCACTTTTATAAAAAAAAAAAAGTATACATGCAGGTATGGCCTTGATATTCACCCATGCATAAATCAATAACTATATATGTGTGCCTGTGTGTGTTCCAGATGAAAAGTAATAGAAGTGAGCATTGTTCGCAAACAGCAGTTACAATTTTTATGTTGTTTTTAGACGTATAATATTTATGTTTCTGTACCTATAGTTATATTGGTATATGGGGATCATAGCTTACGTTTTATCTTAAATCTTGCATACATACAAATATATAAACGTTTGCGTATAATTCGATTTAACTGAAATATATTTTGCTTTTTGTTTGCGATCTACATTTTTAGGGAATTGAAATCAGTACAACTTCACAGAAAACCTGTAAATGTTATTTTCGTTGTAAGTTTCCTGGTTGTATTGAAGCGCTGATTCGATAAATTGAAATTTTGAAGATTTAATAAATAAATTTTCCTTCCTTGTTCCATTGTAATTTTTACCAAAAATCTTTACAGTATGTTCAAAATTTCCAAACATGAATTAGAAAAAGAACAAAGATACCTTTAAGACATTTAAGACTAGATGGTTTAATCACAGGTCTATATTCAAAATAGAAAAATTAAAAAAACTGTACAAAGTTGGCTAGCCACTTGTGGAAATTAAAATCAAAATATAGAAAAAAACCCAGACATAACATGGAGTATTGTAAAAACAGCCAAGCCTTACAACGGTGGCAAAATATGTAGACTGTGTATGTATAAATTTTTTCATATTGTCATATATATATATATATATATATATATATATTTATATATATATGGGGAAAATCTATGACAAAATGGGAAACGTTTTCTTGCAATGCGTTTTGTTCTTTAGAACTTCATCGGACTACATTTCGTACGGTGGTGCGACTATATATGGACCAATTTAGTCAGCTGAATGTTTTTAACACCGCTTTCAGGACTTCTGCTCATAATGGAAGCTTGCATTATTTTGCTGAGATAAAAAAATTATCCTCCGGAAAATCTGGTGAACATAACTGGATGCAAAAGTTGTGTAGCTTTCACTGTGTATGTTAAACATATGTGGACCGACTATATTCAAAAGCATTAAATTCCAAATATATCTTTATTTCAAATAAAATGTATGGGCATTTCAGTAATCCAGTTGAAGATTTGTTTTTTAAAATTATATGAACCGATACATACACCAAATTGCAAGTTTAGATGCAGAATACCTATTTAAATTCAGTAACTTTTTCTGGAAAAAGATGATCTTTTTAACTCTTATTTTACAGTCGGTGTTCAAACCATTATTTTGCTTGCACTTGGACAAAACACAGACGCAAAGCACATTGTGAAGAGTGAACCAGAAAGAAAAGATAGCTCATGTATCGAATTCAGGTTGTCAAATATTCTTCAAGCATAATATAAGGCCATAGTAATGTGCTGCCACCATGCAAAGTTTTCGCTGATTTTTCATGAAAAGTAATGTTTTATTCACAAAAATTAGTAAGAAACATTTAAGTATTGTTAATCCTTAGCCACTAATTTTTCCAATCTTTCTGGTAGCATTTGATTTCCACGTCAAGAAATCAAGTCTTTTGAGGCTAACCCCGAGTTGACACATTTTTTTGGTATTTTCATGAAAATGAAAGTGCTGCTCAGCCAGGCCATGTATCATTTATCGGAACACGTGATAATCGAACGGGGCAATGTCTGCTAAATAATGCGGGTGGGGGTAAGACTTCCTATTTAAGCGTTTTTAAGTAGGTTTTCACCAGTTTTGCAACATATGGCCTAACGATGTCATGTTGCAAAATCGCTTTGACGTCTCTCTGATAGTATAGTTTTTTCTTCAGCGCACGACTCAAACGCATCAGTCGTAGTCGACAGCCATCTCTCGTGGTGGTTTCGCTCGGATTCAGCAGTTCATAATAAACTATACCAGCTGATATAAATGAAGAGTAGAAGCTTCGGACCATGGATATTCAAATTAGCCGATGATGTTGATGCATGACCGGGCTTACTCCACGATCTTCTAAGCGCACCTACTTTTCATCACCGGTCACGATACGATGCAAACAAAAACTTTCCTTTTTTGTCGCTGAAGCAGCTGTTCACGCGTGGCAAGACGCTGTTTAATGTCGCTCGTCTTCAACTTGTACAGCTCCCAATGTCTTTGCGTTTGAATCAATCCCAATGCTTTCAAACTTTTCGAAACTGTTGTATGATCAACACCTAATAATTTTGCCAGTTCAGCTTGCGCCTGACATGGGTCTTCATGAAGTAATGCCTTCAGTTCTTCGTCTTGAACCTTTTTCGGTGCGCCAGAGCGTTCTTTTTCTTCAACATCAATATCATTATTTCTCTTGTTTTGTTGTTTCTCAACAAGAATTCCGTGGGCTTCGCCGTAAGTCTCAATAAGAAATATGTGTGCTTTAGTTGTAGATTTCTTTTAAATAAAGTAGTGCAGTAAAATTACCCGCAATTACACTTTCTTTGGCACAAAATCAGACATATTTAACGCAATGAAAAACAATGTTTTTTACACTTTGGCGAGATGATATACACTGAATTTTAAACTTGCTTAACGTAATTCCTTATAAACGCGTTACCATCTGAAACGACATACACACATGCATTTCATGGAACGCCATCTTTTGGAAAACAGCAAGAACTTATTTAAGGTTCTAATAAATATACACTAAACTTAGCAGAATAGAACACAGCAAAACGGAACTTACTACACTACAATAGTACACTGCAATAAGACTGTTAGCCATCTTTCTAAGAAGGAACTTCTTTGTGCTACTCTTTCTATTTTATCAGTATTATCAGGAATTTGTCAGATTAATACTGTGGTGTGAATTTTATGTTAACTTTTAATAAGATAGATCAGTTTTCCTAGGTGCTTGTTAAAACGCAATTCTCGTTGTAGAAATTCAGAGAAGTCAAATATTTTCTTTTTTTCTGGCATTATTATTTTATAATACACGTGTATTATAATAATAATAATAATTATTAATAATATTTATTATTAGTAATAGTTATTATTCTGACATTATTGTTATTACAATACACGTGTATTATAATAATAATTATTATTATTAGACGCTTTTCATAATGGTATTTTCATCGCTCTTTTTTAATACCTATATATGTACCAGAAACCGAGAATGTTAGTAGACTTCCTGAGGAAACGAGAAAGTAAAAACGTTTGAGAAATATTAATATTATTATGTCAGTAAATGAAAACGTGAGTAACGTATTATTCAAAACGGCAAGTTAAATATAATCAAGATGAAGAAAATAACTGGAGAAATTTCTGTTCGAATCACCGAATATCCAGTAATATAGATTAATAATCGGAATAACAATTTGAGATTTGATTTCCAGAAATGTAAACTTTTGAATGAAAATGTCTCGCTAAAAACTATTTATTCAAACAGACATCCTAGGTAGTATGATTTCTGGCAATTCTCGCAATTCTAGTTGCTTACATACTTGTAAAAGTTTATGAGAACAATATATAGATATCGCTGATTGTTTTATGGGATTAGTCACTGTGTGTAATTTAATCTCTGTTCAGCATACCTTGACGTTCAGTTAGTCATTTGACAAAAAAATGAATGTGTGTAACAGCTTGAGATGTCAACCATTAAACACCCTACTCCCATTACTGCGACCAGCACCACTATTAATAATAATAATAATAATAATAATAATAATAGTAATAATAATAATAGTGTTAGTAGTGGCTTAATAATAATAATAGTAGTATAAAGTAAATTAAGCCAAGTTTAGTATTTGAGACAGTATTGAAATGTTCGTTTTCAATATTACTACGACAAGTATGGCAGCTGTCAATAACAAAACAAAACAAAACTATTTCCTCACACCATCCGTATAGATGTATCCTAGGTTTGGTGATTCGATAAAATTTGTTTGGAATAAAAATGATGGGCTCTGTTATTTCTTTTTAGAATCAGAGTGTTTTATCTGTGCTCTCCGCGAAAAATGTTGCCTCAAAACACATATGCAAGTAGATATACGTTGCACTATATATATATATATATATATATATATATATATATATATATATAAGTAAGAAGCTAACCTAGAGCCAACGGACATACCAAGGTTTCACCAAATGAAGTGAAACCTTGGTAGATCCGTTGACTCTAGGTTAGCTTCTTACTTATTTATTTGCTCTGCTATTGTATTGACCACCACTTTACGTGTTAGGTTAGTCGTCTGGTGGTTTTTTTCTTCTTTCGACTAGTAATTTGACTAATGTTCAAGCGCTTAGTTCGTTTTTTTTTTATTTACATTTTTTCCCTCCTCTTTTATACTCGGTGGATTTTTCGAGATGTGCTCAAGGATAAATATATATATATATATATATATATATATATATATATATATATATATAACTAGACGACGCTTAATAATAGCTAAGAAAATAGAGAATTTTAATGACATTTCTTATTAAAACAAGACAACAGGTTTCGCCCAGTACTTATCAAGCATAAACACCGTTTTTTTTTTTTATAGTAAATAGCTAAAAGATGAAATGGAAAAAAAATTTTCAAGGATACTAGAGCCCAATAATACAAAATCCCAGGAGGCATTCTCTCTGTTTAGAGAGAGCAGGTCCCCAAGATCTTATATATATGGACTCTAGCACCTTGAGATGGAAAATAGAGTGCGACTTGGTGAGAATTGAAAATTGTCAGTACTCAAATTACTCACACAATTCCTGCTATTAATAACGCGTTCACTTCTTGAGGACCCGGATATATATATATATATATATATATATATATATATATATATATATATATATGAATCATCACAGTCATATCATTAATATCTATTTCAAAAACATATTTGCAAATTTTTAATTATTTCACCTCTAAGCAAAGTGGTAACTGGAAGATAGGCAAACAGGGAAGCAATAAACTGGAAGAAGCTTCCTCTAATGAGAAATGCGATAAAAAACATATATTAGTACAGAATATGCGGTTGTATCTAACTGGTTCAAAACTAAAACAGTCAGACCTAGTTGCACACTAGTGCACGTTCCCAGTATAGGCAACCAGTCAAAATACTCAGAATCAAGCTTTGAACATCATTTATACCAATTTTGTTATGTTAGTCGCATTAATGCATTAAATCGACATAAACGAGGCGTACTGAAGTGTTACATTTTTTAAACAAGTTATCTCGAGCGATTAGAAGTGTATGCATTACAACAACGTGAAACCCAATAAACCCTGAATTACTGTTCCAATATCAGAATGTGATGCTGGATGCATAGTCGGATTAAGAGATCTAAACAAATGCGAATATTTATATCAACGTTCGACTAAAATTATTGGGAAGTTTTAGTGATTCATTCTTCACGTCAATAGTATCTGAAAGTTTTCGTTCAGGATCAAATGACCACAAATAATCTAAAAACTCTTGTACTCTCATTAATCGTCAAGAGGCTGCTGTCTAAATGACTATGTTTCTTCTATAGATTTTTAAATATAATCTTTTAAATTATTATTATTATGTCATTTTTCATCATATTTCGATTTCTGCTATGGTCGCACTACCAACCAAGTCTGCAGGAAGACCTAAGGCAGGTCGTGGTGTGTTGTTATGGCTCCATTTCATGTTTTTTCTATCTCCCCTAACATCCCTAGCGTTACATAGACAAAGTTCTCCTTAGTGTGTGGGCTGTACTAAATAAGAAAAATGTTTGTATATCTCTTAAGCTGCATTATTATTATTATTATTATTATTATTATTATTATTATTATTATTATTAGGGTTGTTTTTACAGGTAATAAGGTGATGATAAGAATGTTCTCGGAATATCAAAATTTATTTGCGAAAACTTTGAATTTTTAATGCCTCACAAATTTTCATTTTTTATTTTCTTGGGTTTCTTTTTACTTTTTTTTTTTGCTTTGCCTTTCGTTTGCGCAATTCCTTTGCCATTTATACTACTTCCTATCATATTATTTATGACTGACACTTTCATCTCGATCTAGACATGCACTACATTTATTTTTTTGCTGAGTCTCGTTTATCTTGACCTTAATGGTAGATATGTTTCTGAATGGCTTTCGGAATGGCTTCATTGTATTTCGTCAGATAAACGCCTGATGATATTTTCCAGTTAGCAAACGATACAAAAACCGTTTACGTTTCATTTGCAAATGTCTAACTGGCAGCAGTTTGTCGCGAGAAGTGACCATTTAGAAACATTTTCCATTTGACAGCTTACAAGATTCCTCTTTTTCAGTAACCTTTTGCATGAATGCAAATGAGTCGACAAAAGAGATTTTGTAAAACGACATATAACGTTCAAACATTTAAGCCCTTAACTTAATAAAGACACCTTTAAAAATCAGTATTTAAAAATATTCGTTATAACTTCTTTCGCTCTATCTTGTGCATCTATTCATTAAATTGTATGATTTATGCATTTATTAGACTATGTATAATTTATACTGACTTTTGAACTTAGTTATTGTCTTTTCTTTAATCTTTTGTGCATATTTGTTACGTTATCTGTAGTCATCTGTACCGTTAATTATACTATATTGTGTGTATTTATATTTTCCTTTGTACAAATAAATTACATTATTTTACGTAGCCTTTTCTTTTCGCTTTTAGCCTTTCCTCTATTAAAAAACTTTTAAATACTTATCAATATTCAATGTTATTACTGTAGGTAAAAGCGTTCATTCTGACACACGTAATTTTTATGTAAAAAAGTACGAGAAGTAACATTCGAAACAGAGTAAAATATAAAGCATCGATCGAATTTTTACGATAAAATTAAATTTCAGTTCTTTATTTACACTAAACACGAATTAAAACCGATGAAGAGAAATATTGATGAGAAGCTTTTATACCTCATGTATTTTTGTAGCGTTCAATTATTTTTGCCCATCTATCAAATTTTGATGGAAATTATTGGCACGCTGATCGACACATAACAGCAATTCATTGATTTATATCGCCTTTCATTGGAAATAATCATATGCTCATTTGGAACGAATAAACTCATTGTTCCGTGGTTATTTCATGTATCAGGATTCATCCATATTTTTTGGTCTTTTGTTTTACTATAACCAGAGCTGCATTAAATCAGCTGATGTGCTATTCATAAGGGCTTGAACATTTATATCTTTTTAAAATCCACTACCATGTCAGAACTAACTTGCGTCGAATATTGCAGTTATATCTAACATAGTACTTCTTCTATATATCTAGAGATTCTTGACAAAAACCAAAGAAGAAACCACAGCATTGTCGGTCCTGATCTGGCATCTAGTCTTTTCCAACCGCCGTAACATAGTTTCCTTGTGTTTTTCTGCAAATATTTTAATTTCAAGTGTTCTTATAAGAGTTTTTCTTTGGTAAATTAATGAATTTAAGAGCAGTAATAGATTGCTAGTTCGGTACCGCAATTACACTGCTATATATAACCGTAAATTGTATATTAATCGTTTCTTCTCTCACACTTTTCGATAGAGTATATCTCTTCCGACATTTTGTTTTTCATCAAGTACGATCTTCAAAAATGTAAATGCAACGTCACCTGTGATATTCTGTTTCGCTAAATTCTGTTCTTTTATTGTTCATTTCGTTTCTTTTGCTCTCGTCAACCCCTTGCGTTTTAGTGGCTTTTATAGCGTTGCTTGAGGTGAAATGATTAAAAAAACATTTTATAAATCCCAGTTTGCATCCGTATTTCATTAGTTGTGTGGAACATATATTTCTCTGTCGAAAGGGGCGTTGCATTTGGATAATACGAAAGCGCGGATAGCGTCGAAGTGTCACCAATTGATTGGCGAACGGCCCAAATTCGCACAATTCCAGTGACGTATGTTATGTTAACTTAAAGTTGAAAAGCATCTCACTAATTTCTTCATATTGAACATTTAATGACGGGGTAAAGAGAATATTTTTCTAATTTTATTTATCTATTTTATCTATATATCTGATCATCATTTAGTTAAGCATTTTGAGATTTACATACGAAGTAAAACATTCTACAATAATTAAGAGGTAATCCAAGTATTTGAACTGTTTATAACACCAAAGGATTTTTTAAAGATGGTATCAAGAATTTAGATGTGCGTTGGAGAACAGTCATACATCAACAAACTGTCTAATTCAATTAAATAAGCAATTTAAATTTCAGAAGTGTTATATTCATTTCCTGTAAAGTGCGTCATTTCATGTGTGACAACCTAATTTTTTTTAATCATTTCACCCCATGCAAAGCAATTATACTGCCACTGTTGTGCAGGGAGTTACACAGGAGAAAATGATGAGAAAGTAATATGGGGTGTCAGGAGGAGGGTAATAAACGGATATGAAAACCGGTGTAATGCGGGTGGAGTGGATGGAAAAATATCTTGAGAGAAAGGATGCGATTTAGATAGGAGATGTCTATTGACCTTACATTTACATTCCTTGAGATTGTAACTGTCGGGGAGCAAGGATATGGAAGGGAATTCTACAGGTAGGAAGTGCGAGAAAAGAAGCTGTAAGAGTAGAAATTGCGGTTAAATTTTATTGGTTTCACTTTCATGAAAAGATTCCATTAAAATAAACTTGCATAACAACAGTATTTCTACTCTGCAGTTTTTGAAAATATTGTATGCAATAATAGAATTCGTCACTTCAAAGTTAATTGATTATATATTTTTGAGTGTTAGATGTTACGACAATGATGCGTTAATTTAAAAAATATATGAATGCAAGTCACTTTAACTTTACATTCTGCAAAGATAACTATTTCCTATCTTGCCAAAAATACAATGTCTCTTCAAATTTTTTATAATCTCAATCGCCCATACAAGACAGTAAAGCCATTAAGACACAAGTCTTTTTAATGGTTTTGAAAGAATTAGAAAATAGAAACGTTACTAAGGAGCGAAAATAATAGAAGAGGAAAATCAAGAGGACAGGAGATATCGCGACTGACATTGCATTTAAATTATTGTAGATTAAAGTTAGCTGGAAAGTATGGAGCTGAATGAGAGTTCCACAAGTAAGAAGTACGAGAAAATAAACAGTTAGCATAGTAATTACAGTTACATCTTGCCAATTCAACTGTATATTGATGAGACATAGCCACCAATCTAGTCCTGCGTTTAAATTCATAAATTCTAGGTAATATAGTTAAGCGCTCCTCCGAACAATCGCCATGAAAAATATTATAGAAAATGTAAAGGGAAGCAACTTTACAACGCCGTTTGAATTTGACTAAAACCGAGATGCCAGGTCAGGACCAATAATATTGCTGATTTTTCTTTAACTTTTAACAAGAATCTTCAATCATATAGCAGTAGCATTACAGCGTATATGACAGAAATATTCTAAGCATAGACGAATGGTAGACTTGTAAATATGTAAAAAAAGATTCGGGCGAACGATTGTCTGGCATGACACAGTTAACCAACATTCTTAGAAGTTGACCTAAGAATAGATTCAGTTTTACAATGGATTCAATTGTTAGCCCGAGAAGACGCAACGAGTCATTCCTCTGGAGGTTAGCATCAGCCATGTTGATAGATAGCAGAAAGGAGTTTCTCAGATGATTAATGGAGATCTGTTTTGTTTTGGATGCGTTGAAGTTAACGAGCAATTCTTTACTTTAGTTAACAACAATCTGGTGGAGTATTTTGACATCAGCCAAATTTTACCATATCATGATATAACAATGATAAGAGTGGAAAACAGTATACATATTACGATTTCACAGACGTAATAAAAACGTCTTATAAAAATCTGCGTTCATGTTGAAACGGTAAATTACAAATTTATTGGCTGTTAGCAATCCTATATTGCAATTTCAAGTAAATAATAAATCATACCGCTAAATGCTATACAAGGAATATATATTCCTCTCGCCTTTGTTATTTCATTTTATCTCAAGAAAAGTTCTATATTGCTTCTTGATTTACCTAACAAAACTTGATATTTAAAGTAAGAGTTCTCATCATAGGGATGTTTATTATAAGCTAAAATAAACACGTTATGTTACTTTTATAAATATATCTTGGAATTATTACCAACATTGATGGGTTAATGCCGATTTTATTATGTAATAATTGATTTATATAAGACAATAAAATATTGCATATATCGCGAGAATCAACACCTATAGAAGCAGATTCTGGTTATATTTGCGTTATGATCTGCTTCCTTGGGAGTTGCTTGTCTTTTACAAATTTTTAATTTCTTGCAGTCATGTTATTTCCGAAATGACAGCTATAGACATTGAAAATTTGAAGGAAAGTCAGCGTAAATTTCGCACCGGCCTCTTTAGCTTTCCACATTAACCGCAGATGCAAACCACAATTGCTGGTCAATTCTGAAGAAAAAGGAAAAAAGAAATATTTGCTAGAACCTGAGAAAAGAATTTGGGCGTGGAGAACTTGTACTCTGCACGTATGAATGCATGGGGCAAAAGCAATGTCGTCGAAAGCGATTAAGATAAATAGATGCAAAAACGGAAATACAAAAGAAATGAACGTGGTGGAGGTTGTAAAGAAGAAAAACAACAACCTGGAAATAAACCATTAAGTAATAATAATAATAATAATAATAATAATAATAATGATATTAACTGAACCCATTTCCGATTACAAAGTAATTGGTTGCATTAACTGCTGAAAAATAACCTAAAAAATATTCTAAAACTTCACAAAAAGTTGAATTATTGGAATGAGTTCATTACGAGCGTCCATTTTTTTATAGCTGGAAGATAAAAAAGCAAAATGGCCGTCGATCCAAAAAGATGTCGTCTGGTAATGATAAATGAGGCGGTTTTTGAGGATGGGTAAGAAGCGGGGTCGAAGAAGAAGGAAAAGGAAAAAAGAAAGAGGTATTATAGAGACAACAGAATGGATTACCATTATGCTCGTGCATGTGTTTTATAAAAAGAACGTGGATGTGCCTATATTTGTCTGTTTCTCTACGTCGACTTAGATACGCCGTTCCAGTATTTGCCGTTTTTGCTGGTTTTTAGTTGCTATATGTTTTGTTATCTACCCAAGTGGCATCTACAATTACTCTTAAAAACTGAGTCAATTAATTACTGTTTGTTATTAAGGAAGAAAATCCGATAGAAGAGTTTCGTTTTGTGACGGAAGCGATTAACATTTCTGTTCTGCGAACATCAGTGTCTCTACCGAAGTACTTAAATATTTCTTGGGATTCAAATGCAGAATTTTTTCACTGGCTTATCTATCTTTTGTTGACTAGCGCGAAAAAACATACTGTAAGAATTTTTCAGGCAGTTTGGTGTAACTAAGGACCACCAATTAAGGAAGATTAATGATAAAATGCAAAACGAAACAAATGACCGTTAAAAACATTAAAATAGTAAAATTTAGTTCTGTTCACGAAAAGTAAATAATAATGAAACAAAAGCAAAGTATTTTAATGCATGTAACTCCAGTTCCCTTATTATGTGCTTGCTTGTAAAGTGATAACATTTTTCAGATAATTTTAAATCAACATGAATGCAAAAATAAAAATAAATGAAATCATTGAGTACCACAAGACAATAGGAAATGCCATGGTTACAGTTTTTGAAGATAATGAATTTATTTTTGATAACTTACTAGCTGCATAAGAGCCAAACAGTTAATGGTCAATAATTCTCTAATCAAAACTGGTGATTAAAGGAAGTGTTGTAAGAGAAACTGCTAAAAGGTGATTTTTTTATAGGACAATAAATTTCTCGAGGGGTTGGGAAGATGATTGGTGCTTTGAAGAATTTGGAGTGAGTACATAGGCCATTCAGTCTATCTAACAAGTGTTCCTCCATTTAACTATTTTCTATTTCTAAAAATTAAAAAAAACATTTAAAGGCAAGAAATTTTCGAATATGTTGGTGATGATAGCTACATCAGCCGTACAGTTTTTCGATGAGAAAACCTCACGCGGGTTAGAAAAAACATGAGAAATGAGAAATGAGTTGACAAGTGTGTTCTACTGGGGGATAAAATTCACAAAATTGACTTGAATTTAGGAGATGAAACAAAGTAAAAATTGCAAAGTTCTCGACAAGGAACAAACGCTCAAAGCTGGAAATTGTCTGATGAAAATAATTTTCTAACGTTGCTGGTTTTTGGTTGATATATGATTTGTAATCTACCCAAGTGGCATTTAAAATTACTCTTAAAAAGCTGAACTCTTTAACCGTCGTTATTTTTGTGCAAGAGTAAAACACACAGGAACATCTGCAATTAAGATAACATATTTTGCCTACTCAGTGAGTAAGGGAGTTTTATATTTGATCACATGTTCCAGTAGTTTGAATTCGACCCCATGTAAAAGTTGAAACATCTAATGTAAGTTTGAAAGTATGTGAGCTTTTCTACCTTGAACGTTTGCCGTAACACATTCATTCTACGATTCTCTACACTCTGACATGTGTAGAACTAAGCTAAACTTACTAAATATTGACAATATATATAAGCAGATTATATTCAACAATGCACAAACAAGCATATACATATATATGTGCATACCGATTCAAGAGGTATTCTTCCAGTTACAGAAGTTGATATTCACCTCCTCACCTTACTTTTGATGTTTTAACATAATTTAACTGATTTTCTTCAATGTTTGTGACGGATATCTTTAACCTAGATTTAAAAATCACAAGAAGACACTTAGGAACAATGCTAATAATTCTACTATGGCAAAATAATTCAACTAATCGTAGTATATGCGATGTTATATCTGTCAGTATAGCCTATTCTTTTAATTCTTAATGAAAATGTAGGGAAGTAATTCTCAAAACGAATACCATGATATATGATTAAAGAAAAACCGAAGAATCTTCACTTATAACATTATTTTTAATAACATAGCAACTAAAACAATTGCTTTTAGTTTTAGTGTTTTTAACAACGTTATAATAGGCAGATAGAAACAAGCTACGCTTATCTATATGGTTAAATGTTAGATTTTTCTATGTTTTTCATTATATTTAACCGTGAATAAGCATCTATATATATTTTGATTAATACTTTATTCATTTATAACTTTTTTATTTTATTTTATTTATTATATTGTTTTTCTTTTTTTAATTAATACTACTATTATTTTTGTTCGAATTTCAGTTGAATTCCTTGCATTCACTTACGCGCAAATACTCTTGGGAAAGGTATTAATCCGTCTCTTCCCTCTAGTTATGGGTTAAATAACATGACATATTGAGTTCGATAGCCTTGGTCGGCGACCAATCTACCGCAGAAAGTAATGGCAACCTAGTGCGGGATAATCTTCTGTCCAGTCAGTCATGTCTATTTCGAGACATGATCGCCCAAGCGTGTATCACGTATGGCACTTAACTGACTGAATGATTATTTTTGTAGTAATCATCATCATCAGAATCCTTATCATCCTAGTCATCTTATAGTCGCGGATAATCTCGGCCGTATTTATATCTGCTTTTTGTATTGTCATATCTTCATTTTATATTTTCGCATATACCAACTAACTAATAAAACAGAAGGGGAACACTTTTTCAGTTACTTTCATTGTGGACGTTATTTGTTTATATATATATATATATATATATATATATATATATATGAAAATAGGTATAAGTAGATATAATTGTAGTTCTTAGTCTCAGCCATGATACCATTTGCACAGAGGACTAATTTAGCCTTCAAAATTCAGTTTACGACGAAAAAAGCTTATTTGATATCGATAGCAGGAAATCAAAATTTGACTTATATCCATTTATTTTTTCCAGTCTACGGTGTCGGTTTATCTGGAAACAACTATTGCTTTTTAGTCTTTCGTGGCAACCTCGAAAGAGTCTGAGCTCTAGGACCATGGATTAGTTTTAAAGCTTTCATATACTGTTAGTATATATATATATATATATATATATATATATATATATATATATATATATATATATTAATATAAAAATAACTCATTATTTCCGCAAAACAGAATTTCCATGTTTCAGAATCATATTTTAAATATGACTTCTTCAATCGATCATTATTTGGAGTGATTAACGGAAAAATTTTGTCCAAGAGTTTATATATATATATATATATATATATATATTGGCAGCATATTTTTTATTAAAGTATGTTTGGTTGAATAACATGGACATGACAGAAAAAGTCTATGGCATCTTCCTTAATGAATTCTATATCAACATTAAGAAGTCAATCTGAGAATTCAAAAGGATGAAAATAAAAGTAAACAGACATAATATATCCATATTTTTCAACTAAACATGCCTGAATCTATCTATCTATATTTTCACTCTTTTTAAACTATTTGTGTTTAAATAAATTTTAAGTTTCACACTAGATAATAGTTTAAATTTAGAGAAAGTAAAGAAATTTAAACATTATATTAATGACAAAAATCGGTAAAATAACGAATTAAAAATAATTATATATATAAAATATTACTAAGTCTTTATTTAGATACATATTGTTTAAAAAATGCTAAAGAAAAAAACGAAATAATATTTAAAAAGGTAAGGTGGGTGCCAATAAAAATAAAAAATTGATGGTAGTAGTCGCACATAAAAGAAATTGTGAAAAACTTGATACCCTTTTAGCGTGGACACGTTAAAAATAAATATATGACTCTGTAATCTGAGAACATGACCAGAAGCTATTTATAAATTGTAAGTCAAAAAATCACTTACTTAAAAAAAATTCCGTTAGTCACCCAAAAAATGATCACTTGAAGATGAATTCACAGTAAAAATATAAATCCAAAACATAGAGAATTTTATGCCACGAAAATGTTAAGTTAATTATATTACAATAATAGGTCTACTTTTGTATTGAACACTGTAAAATGAAAAATTAACGTGAAGGAACAGTAAATTTTGTATTGTCCTATCTTCACATTATTGTATATATATACATATATATATATATATATATATATATATATATATATATTATAAATTATATTTTAGAACATGTACAGATTTTTTTATCCACTACAAATTGTACATTTTGTTTCAACATTGAAATTACAATGTCTCATCAGTTGGTGAAAAGTAATGAAAAGTCTCTTTTCTTAAATTTGGTGAATTGTTTGTGGGATTTTTGTGGGGGTTAGTGATAAGAGAATAAATCTTGTAAATTGTCTGTTAGAATTTTGAAAAAGTGGGGTGGGTAGGGAATATAGTTGATTAATGAAAGTATCGGGAATTTTGTAGACAAATTTAACATTAGAAAGTGATTTCCTAAATTCAAAACTAAGGTTAAATATACAAAATTTGAATAATTATAAAAACTGTGATCTAATTTAGATTAATTGTAAAAACTGTGATCTAATTCAAAATTAAGTTTAAATATACAAAATTATATTAATTATAAAAACTGTGTTTAAATACTAAAATATTCTATAGTTGTACAAATAAACATTAAAGATTGGTCCAATCCAATCCCTCTCCACATTTTACACTTCCTTACTCTTCCCCTCTAATAAACCCAAAGAATAAAGTCGAGCCATGAGGCCATAAACCTGCACCCCATCTTCTAATATATATATATAAGGAGATAGATAGATAGATAGATAGATAGATAGATAGAGAGAGAGAGAGAGAGAGAGAGAGAGAGAGAGAGAGAGAGAGATTGTTACAATGATAAATACTGTGAGACTATACTGGCAAAAATATATTCCGCTTAACTCACCTCAGTACATTACGAGGTTAAATGAGATGAGAAAATTGTCTTGTGCTATTTTTTTCTTTTCTCCTTAGAAGCCATTCGCTTTGAAACTGAGTATTTTTGCCAATCAATCCTCGAATGTCTCGAATGAGGATCGAGAGCTCTACCCGTCAATTTACTCCGGTCAAAATGTGAGCGAAATTAAAATCTTCGTTTCAGTTCGTACTCCAAACTCTGCCAACAGTCAAAAATTCATAACGACCAGTCCGGGAATGCATGCACACATACAAATTCACAAGCTAACGATAGATAGATAGATAGATAGATAGATAGATAGATAGATAGATAGATAGATAGATTAACGGTATTGAAGTAGGAAGAAAAGAGTGGATAACTATTTGTGTAGTTGTAATGGGAAATGAGCGAAGGATGAAAATGAGGTAACAGGGGCAAATGGCGTTCAATGATGATAAATGGGTTTTCAATGGCTGATGGGACCATGCTGAAGACAGGGCACTGCAGAAAATGAGTTCAGTTGTTTGGCAGAAAGAAAAAAGAAAGAAAAAATGGGTACGGCGATAATAGCCGAAAGAAAGAAAGACGTTGCATTAAAATCTTAGAAAGTGAAAAAACAAAAAGCGAAAAATAAATGAAGCAGTGTTTTAAATACTGCGAAAGTAAAAGAAGGAAAAAACAAAATGAGTAAAGGAAAAAGAAAAGAGAACAATTGAAGGAAGTTACCGAGAGCAGAAAACGTAGAAATTAAACATAAATTGAAATAAAGAAATTACAATAATAATAACAACAATAATAATGCGTAAATATATTTGTAAGAAAAAGTGTGGTATTGGGAGTGTTTAACTGATTTCGATTGAGAAGATTATTTTGCCATATCATCACGAAGTCAAAAAAAACAAAAAAAACGCCAGAATTAAAATAGTTTTGTTGTTTATTCATCTCAGCATGGAAGATGGAAGAGTGAGCAATATATTTGAATATTATACTTTTTATTTTTCCTTTTTAAGGAATGTAAAAATGCAATCAAAAGCCAAATCAAAGCCAATACAGGTAAAAAGTAAGATTTCTGTAATTTATGGAAAACTTGTGTGTAATAGTTATCGGTTCGGAATGAGAAATCAGAGAGCCGAGTTCGAATTCCAGTTGAATTCATTTCATTCATTTACGCACAAATAATCTTGAAAAAAGTATTAATCTATTTCTTACCCCTCCAGCTATGGGTTGAATAGTATTGGGTTCTTTAGCATTCGTTAGCAACCAGTCTATTGCAGAAAGGCAGGAAAATCTTCTGCTTAGTCAGTCATGTCTCTTTCGAGATATGATCACCCATGTACGGCAATTGACTGACAGATTGTAAATGTCGCAAAATTTGTTTGTGAAATTTCGTTTAGAAACTGCTGTACCATTTTTCAAGTTGTTTACAATCAAGTCATATATTCAAAGAGGAGACAAATTAACATCATACTGCACAGTTGATAGCCAGGAAATTCCCATAATCTAAATGAAGTGATGAAAATCATTAAAAATGATTGGTTCTGTTCGTCGCTTTCACGTGTGACTGCACTATGAAGATACCGAAAAACGACTACTTTTCTGTAATTAAAGATGCAATTTGTGAATTAATCGTAATGGAAATGCCCCTTTTTCTTAAGTGGACATGGTGATGTCAAAATGTACAACATGTTCGAATGCAATGAAATCTAGATCATTCGAAATTCCATCACCAAACGTACCTAAGTCCGGATTTCATCTGAAGAAAGTGATGATCTGCTTATGGTGGCGTGGCCAGGGATTCATCTACTGGGTTATATCCCAGAAGAGAAAGAACCGGTGGTTTAAAACAAGTGCAACTTATTAGTTGCATTTGATGAAAGCGCCTAATATCCCTTAGTTTTGAACAAAAAATGATGCTATCTGATCGTAATGTAACAAGTGTTTTTCAGGTGATACGTCATTGTCCAGTTTATTTCGAATCAAACTTTCATTTATTTCCAAAATTATGGATGAATTACACGGTTTATGAGGCTACATTCCGCTTGTCCTTACTGATAAACATCGGCATTATGACTAAACTATTTGAATCGCATTTCATTTCCTTTTATTTCTATTAATTCCTATAATTCGTATATCCGATAGGAAAATAACAATACCTCTTTCTTGAATGTAAACGCATCTAAATAATGTTTCCTTTTTTGAAAAGTTCTGACAGAGAACTGTTAAAACTTTCCAATTTTTCCTATTCTTGGCGCCGCCTGAAGTTGATCCGAATATTAATGAATCAATAGAGATGTTTCCCTTTCATTTCCATCATATAAGTGGGCATTGAGGTCAAAAGCCAATGACGACAAACTTTTCCTGCTGAAACGCAATCCTCAGCTTTAAGCATGAAACTGTAGCCGCTACGTGCTGACTCCATTTCTACTTTTATATTTAGATACGCTCTATCGCTTATGCTTTAAAAATAATGTTAATCGTTCGTATATATATATATATATATATATATATATATATATTAATATTAAATTATATTTTAGAACATGTACAAAGTTTTTATATTCTCTACAAATTGTACATTTTGTTTCGACATTGAAATTACAATGTCTCATCAGGTGGTGTGGAAAGGAAGGGAAAGCCTCTTTACTTATATTTAGCGAGTTGTGTGTGGGATGTCTGTGGGGGTTAGCGGTAAGGGTTAGCGGTAAGGGAATAAGTCTTGTAAATTGCCCATTAGAATTTTGAAGAAAGTGGGGTGGGTAGGGAATATAGTTGATTAATGAAAGTATCGGGAATTTTGTAGACAGATTTAACATTAGAAGATGGGGTGTGTTTTATGGCCTCATGACTAGACTTTATTCTCTCTCTCTCTCTCTCTCTCTATATATATATATATATATATACTGTTTATTATAATATATGTATATTGTTTTGTTGAAGTACTTTCAACACTCTCTATCAACAGTCTCTATCAATGCGCATAAATAACTCACAAAGTATCGGTCTATTTTACAGTGACATACAATATCACCGGGGACTATTTTGAGTTACTGAAAGGTCTTAGATCATTTTCATCCACGTACCTATAAGGATGTGCGTTGTTGTGCAGTGGATATATACTTCGGAACAAAAATCGGAGAGCCGAGACAGAACAGATTGGGTTCTATATACTTGGATAACAACCAATCTACCGCAGAAAGTAATGGCAACCTACTGCTGGAAAATATTCTACCCAGTCAGTCATGTCTATTTCGAGACATGATCGCCCAAGCGTGAATAACGTATGGCAATTAACTGACTGACTGACTGACTGACCTATGAGGATCATACAATCATGGATGAAAATATTCTAACACTTTTAAGTAACTTCTTCCAATTTCGAAAATTGCGCGTTTATAAAAGATACCTGTTACCTCAGCGTTAAAAAAAAAAAAAAAAAACCCGGTAAAATCATTTATTTTAAATCGCCTGAAAACACCAAATGGTAGAAACCTGGGCTGCGCAATAACCCGTTTATAAAAGATATATATATATATATATATATATATATATATATATATATATATATATATATGAAATGATAAAACTGGAAAATCAGATATTTAAGAATGAATTTAAAATTGTGTAGAATTGTCTAGAATAAATCAGTGCGGTTAGTATTAATTTCTTGAAAAATGCTGAAGATTTTTGAAAATTTATGCCAAGTCCCACAAATATAGTTATGAAAATGTATCAAATAATAAGACAAATTCAGGATAGTAACAATGCTGGCAATGCTAAGTCAAGAATTTGTTTCAATCTTACATCTAACTTGCATTATAGTGGCAAATGTGTTTGTCGATTTCTGTTAACGTTCAGATGAATGAAATAACAGTATTATAGGTGCCCATAAAATCATTTAGACACTTTCAGAGAGAAATTCACTCAGCCAGTCTCTCCAATGAATAAACACGGGCGCATGCTCAACTAAACAAGCGTAAATCCCTCGTCAATAAAAAGTAATATGTTGAAAAACTCCCCTAAATCATTGTCCATCAATTTATAGAAAATTAAAGTTACACGATGTCTCTCTCTAGAAAGTGCCATCTCGGTGTGATTGTAGCTTAAATAGAATATGTGGCATTTATGGAGATAAATTGTATTCATTTTGTAAACACACACACTTATCTTTATTCGAAAATAGAACACTATATGTGTATCTGTAAAAATTCTCCCTATAAATGTGCCTATACACCCAAGTCTTCTTCTTCTTCTTCTTCTTCTTCTTCTCTGCACCATGTCACTTAAAGATATTGTCGGTCATGGCTCTCTACAATTTCCTATTCTTTGTAGCTCTTAGGAAGTATTGTCCCTTTGCTACTTCTTTTAAAACTTGTTCTGCCAACCATTTACACAATATTGCTAGCTGTGATATGCAGTGTTTTCTTCTGTTCGTCTTGTTTTGTATATGTTCAGTGAGTGTAAAATATTCTAAAGTTTTTTTTCCACATTATGTTCCCGAGAAATTTCGACTGTCCCTTTCTGGTATTAAGTAAGTCCATTTTGTTACCATTTTCTCTAAAATTTCGTCATTGCTCGCATGTTCAATCCATGGTATCCTTAGCATATTCGAAATATTACACAATATTTATTTAAAGCTGTACTTTGAAGGCGACAAGGAAACTACGTGTCGGTGTAGAGTGTAGCGCGGTAGAGTTGCAAACATAGATATTGTTTCCTTCACGCTTCATTGATATAATTCCCTGGATTCCCGTGATTACTTTATTCACGTATACAAATATTGGTGCATGGATTACGTACAGCAATGTCTTGGACAATGTCTAAACCCAGACTTCTCTATTAGGGTAGCATTTAGGGCTGTAAAATACATGGTCTTCGTAACAAGATATTACCTCCTCTTCAAATAGATACAAATTCAGAAAAATTTTGTTTATTTTTTATAAACATATCGCCCCAAGCAAGGCATTTTACTACCACTGTTTTGAAGGGGGTTACATAGAAGGAAAGTTATGAGAAAGAGTGACAGGTTATAGGGGGTGTCAGGAAGTGGGTAAGAGAAGGATGAGAATACTGATGAGAGTGGAGTGGACGGAGAAAAGAGCATGAGAGAGAGGATGCAGGTTAGTGAGATAGGAGATGACTATTGACTTTACATTTAAATTCTTTGAGATTATAGCTATCGGGAAAGAAAGTAAATGGAAGGGAATTCCACAGGCGGGAGGTGCGAGAAAAGAAGCTGAAGGAGTAGAATTTGCGTTTACATTTTATTGGTTTCACAGTAAAAGGGTGGGAACTAGTTGCTAATCTTGTGGCTTGAGTGAATTTATTCACATCTAATTTCAAAATTAATAATAAATGAATTTGTAGCACTTAGCCGTGACGTGCAACAAATTTCCTGACTTTATCTGGACGAAATTAAGCTTTAAATAGAGCATTAATACTGTAGCTATATATTAACTACATAAATACTCGTTAAAGATTGTCTTGCATTTAAGCCTTAGTTTTCCTTTTAGGCTACTGCTTTTTGAAAAAGCCACTAGAATATTTTATCTATATGCGTAAAATTAACAATATCGGCTACACTGATGACAGTAGATTGTTCTAGTCCCATGAGTCATACTTCTTCCAGATGTCTCAGTATAAGTTATCTCCTTTTAAGTCAACCCTCTAAGTTTTTTTTTTTTTTTACCTCTGCTGTAGCTAGGTATTGAACTCACAATTCTTGCGGGTTAAGTCATTGGATCTAACGAACGTTTTCTTCCACTAGACCATATCTCCTTGACTAGAGGAACTAGAAAAATCTACCCCGGTGAACGAAATAAAGGGTTCAGCTCGAAATTCTAATCACCTCAAGAAGGTCAGAGCGTCCAACAACCGAAACTTCGTGAATATGGTAACAAAGATATAGACAAACATCTTAACAATGTAAATAGTAAAATACAAAGAGTTATTAATAAGAATAAGAAACAACTGAAACACTAGGGAAATATGATCATCTTCAGAGGCAAATTAAGACAAAGTTAATGTAACTGTGATAATCTCTGCATGTCGTTGTGACGGTGATTTAACAAAAACACGCGAACATGCTCTGTTGTAGTTAATTAAAAATAAAATTTAAATTTTATCTCTATAACAAATTCAACAAACCAATACCTAACAAAATTTATCATGAATTTAGTAAGAACATATTAGAGTGCATATAATATTTAATGTCATTTTACATTTCGATTAATTTCCGGTCATCTCCCTTATGAAATGCTTGATTAAAAATAAAGCGGCTAATAAGTTTGTCTTTATACTTTGTCCCTGAAGATAATTCTATGAAAGATCCAAAGTAATTGGGTTAAAAAAAATACGGCAACTTCCTTGATTAATTCCATCGTAGCATCAATAACCTAATTAGACAACAGGAAAGGATCAGTATAAAAATAAGTACACAATGTGTCTATATTTTTCAATGAAACATGTTAGAATGAAAATATGATTCATATATATATATATATATATATATATATATTCTTCATTTGTAAATGAGTTATTACACGACCTAGGTTTCTACCATCTGGTGCCTTCAGGCGATTTGCAATAACTGATTTTACAGTGTTTTCATATGTCTGCATTTTCTTCGTTTTGGAGTTATTAAGCTTATAGTTTACGGTAGGCGCTACTAAATATACAATCCAAGATACAATCAAAATATACTTTTACAAACTATGGGATGGATTCCACACGCTAAAACAATCTGCAATGCTCATTCAAACATGTGTCTAAAAGGCCACCGTTGTAGCTCAACAAAGCACCACATAAGAAATGTTCAAAATAACCCCGGCTTGCTTCTGTACTCTGTTGCGGAATTCATGCTGGTTGGGTTGAGCCGGCTTCTATCATTGAAGTTTCATTAGACTTTTTGGCTCCGCAAGCGCCCTCCAACTGCAAGTGATGTGAAGATATTGATTCTACACACGCATGTATCCGTCGGATCTTTGACTGACGGAACCTTTCAAACACTCCTTCGCGGTGTTGAATGGTATCGCAGGTCCCGATGACACGTTGATGAAGCGTCTCTGCATTATTAATGCCTGTTGCATAAACTAATTGTTAGCTCCACAAATAAAAATCCAAAGAACTAAGGTCTTAGGAATATGCAGGTCATAGAAACGGTCCTTCCCTACCTATCCATCTTTCATAGTAGATGTCAGCCGGTGCATTGCGAATAATGTGACTAAAATCTGCTGAAGCTCCATCATGCATGTACCACATGCGTATTCCTATTAGCAGGAGTACATCCTCTAGCAGGTTTGAAAGTCCTTTCGGAATACTTCCTGTAGTCAGCTATTTCAAAACGTGAAAGGAGAACTTATTAACCTACCAGACAGTCAACTATAACTTCAGCTCACACATCAGTCGTTAACTGATGCTGGTGTATAGCTTGTAAGAATCTCTCCAAAAATGATGGTTGTTTAAATTTTTTATTCTATATCTTCCAAATATTGCATCATCCGTAAACATGACTGAAAAGACAAACTAAGGTTTGAGCAACAAACCATCGGCAAAATTTCTCCCGTGATGAGTAATTAGAGTGCAAAATTTCCTGCACATGTTGCAAATTATAAGGCTATAGAAGATGCTCTTGACGAACCGTCTATGCAGTACTATGAGATGTACATGGTAGGGCTGCTTGACTTTTGCGAACCCCTGGATGGTCCCCGATATTCTGTAGAATGTGGTTTTCCTAGTCAGGATTACGAGCGGATCACGGTCTTCCTCGATCTATAGTTTGTTTGCCACGGATCCTGTCTTAGCAATGCAACAATAAACAGCCACAACAATTGGATGAATCGGCTGCCTTTGGTCTGAAAACGCAATCTAATAGAGTCACACAACCTCGCATCCATTAGCATTCGCGCGTCCATATGTAAAAATCATATCTGTCTGTTTACGATATGAATGTTCTGCCATTGTTCAGCAGAACACTTCTCAGTTAACTCACTAGTACACACATTACACATTATAACACAGACCAGCCACAAATGTATGCGAATAACAAATGTAGCCTAGTCTATATAGCAACACATAGCCATTTACCGGATACTTTCTTAAAAACTTAAATATAAACCGAAAGATTTGTTAAAATATGTTTATATGAAATTATGTCCTTGGTTTCGTGTGAGGAATTCGCCCCAAGTGTTTGTAAATGTATTTTTGATACACCCTCTATAATGTATTTACTCATATTATCAGTGCGTTTTATCTTGAATAAAGTGAAACATATTTTATATTCGACAGTGCATCAAAGACATTCAACCAGCTATATATACTAGACTCAAACAGTACATTTTAAAAAAATCAATTTTCAAATTTATCAGAAAATGAGAAACTTCCGCTGAATAATCGAAAGCGAGTAAGATCAAAACTAGACAGATCGATACAGTTCTATGAAGTGGAGGGAGACATTTCATATGTTAATTGATTTTTCGATAACAACACAAAAAAAACGACTACCTATTTGCAAGAAACGTTTTCCAGAACTAACGGTAAGCAACATTCCAATTTTATTTATTTTGGTTAAAAGTAGTTCAGCCTTGTGGTGATACCACCAACCGAGCAAAAGCGAGCAAACCGGATGTTGGCTCTATGCCGACCAGAAAGCTAATGAATAAAAAGTCGTCGTGCGCATCCGGCTCCGCGCAGATGTTCCGGTTGAAAAATAAAAATTAATCAAATATCAAATTACCATTTTTTATTTATCAGCCAATGAGAATCCCGGAACCAAATACAAGGATGAAATTCGAAACTAGCTGTTTTGATCCAAAATGCCGATATAAAAAGCGAAGACATAGACGCTTCGTCAGACAGGCACAGACAGAGGAGAAGAGTGTAATTAGTTTCTTCTTTGACATATGTCGAGCGGCTACTATGTTCGTCTCCTTCTTCCTCCCCTGCTCTCAAAGTAGTAACTGACCTTTTCTAATGCATTCCACAAACCAACTTGCTGACCTACTGACCTTAGAAACGGCTACTTGATAATGAACATTAATCATACTACCAAGCTTTTTACCTTTCAGCGTTATATCTTCCTTGAACATTCTTTTATCTCCTTCAGTTCATTATTATCCACCATGACCTCTTTCTAACTTCCGTTGGACCTTTATTCCAAATATTGTTTTAATTGTAAAACATTTATTGAAATGTATATATGTATAAATGTTATTTTACACTCAAAATTGCCTTTCTTGAAATTATAATCATTTTTTAATTATAGTGGGCTATCTTCCCACAAGGCCAAATTCCGTTAACATGCTACGGAATCCTACTACCTCTCACTACAAATGAAATTAGAGAAGAGATACCCGCTATAGCCTTATTATGAAATGGTTAAAAGTTTGGCACTTCTAAATTGGCTTTGGTTGGCATCCTTCCTCATGAAGTAATAAGACTTCAATAACTTATCAACTGTAACTTCACAATCTTTAAACGAGTTAATTTGTGCGGTAATATTCTATAGTTAAATTTAGGTTGACTGCTAAATTATAATAAAAACATTATTCTTTTGTTGAATGACTCAAAGATCATTTGAATGCTATAAATGCCATGTATGTGTTTTGTATGTGCATATATATGGCATATTTGGTATGTTTGTACACACACACACACACACACACACACACATACATACATATATATATATATATATATATATATATTAATTATGCCCTGACTAATTAATAGATATGTATGAGATAATCTTCGCATATTATAGAATTAAAAAATAGAAGAAAAATAAAATAAGATAAAAGGATCATTTTGTATAAAAAATGAAACAAAATAATTTTTTCTTAGAAACGAAACGAATGTTACTGAAGCTCAAAAGTAAAGGTATGATGCAACGTATTCTTCCTAACTTCACATATTCGCATATAACTTCGCATCGTATTGAGATAGCTTCGTAAATATCGACCAAAAGGAAGGATTTCAAAAATGGTTAAAGAATAAAGGTAGAAAGAAAAATAAAAAAATTACAATTTTGTGCAAAATAAACTAGCATTAAAAAAGAGTGAGAGACAAATGGTTTGAGAGAAAATGAAATACTTTTCGCTTTCCCTTCTTTCTTTTGCTTATGAGTAAAATTTTCATCGACAGCAAATTTTTTGTTCCTGCATTTTTATTTTTGGCGCCAGCGATTCACGAAGACACATAACGTTTGTTTGTCTTTAGCGGGAAAAACTATTTCGACCAATCGGCGACATTCGATAAGAAAAAACAAAGCAAAAAAAAAGGTTCGAAGCCAGGAAAAAAGCCGTCACAAATTTTTATGTAAATGGATCCTGGCACGCTAACATATGAAGAATAATAATCAGCGCACTGCTTCCGAAATACAACTCGTCCATGATACAGACATAATGATTGTTCGTGGCTTTTATTTCTTGGCAAGGTACGGTGAAACAGTGGCAGACTGGCCACGGTGTCAGCTTGCTCAATGGCAAGTGGGTCCCTGATTGAGTGGGCCTCTATATCAAATAAAAATTCTATCAATTTTTTATATTATTTTTTTGAAAAAAATTTTTATTCGTTAAGAAAATTAAATGATAGCATTATCGTTGTAGGCTGATAATATTTGTCTCCTGGCAACCAACATTTTTAGACCCAGTCCACCATTGGGGTGAAATATTCTTACATATTTCTCTCTCTCTCTCTCTCTCTCTCTCTCTCTCTCTCTCTCTCTCTCTCTCTATTTCTCACACAGACATTGTTATTTCCTCAGCTTAATTTTGACACAAATGTACAGTGAGTCTCGAACTTAATACTCAGTTGATATGAACTAGGCGACTGGCTTTCTAATACAAACTTTGTATTGGCGCAGAGCTATAACACTGGTACAAGCCCCCAAAATGGAATCAACAAACGGCGTTCAAATTCTTGTTGATGTAGTTTGTAGCCGCTAGCCCGAAAAGACATAGATATCATACTGCCAATAGATCACATCAGATTAATGTTTAATGCTGATGAATAACTGAAAGAAAACTTCTCTCAAAACAACTGTGATTCAAAATTCTGCCCTCTTTTTTCATCTCAAGTCCAGGGTGCATAAATGGTTGGTTGATGCATGATGTAAGACGGGTGCAATTTCTAGATTGCTGTCAAGTTGAAAGTTGCATGTGACACTCAGTCAAGTGCCATAAGTGATAGACGCTTTGGCAGTCGTGTCTCTTTTGATCTATGATTAAAGTGAGAGAAGAATTTCTCGCCGTCGGCTGCTGTTACTTTCTGCAGTAGACTGGTTGCCAGCAAAAGCTATAAGATCCAGTTTGTCCTGTTATTCAACCCATAGCTAGAGGAGAAGAGGTTTATTCATATATTTCCCAAGGGTAAGCGTGTAATCGAATGTAAGAAACCAGACTGTTTCTCCAATTTCCCATTCCATTACAACACACTACACACCCGAAAATGGAAAAAAGAAACTGCAGTGTTTTTATTTTCTTACAAAAACTACTTGCTGACAGAAAAATTCACTGGAAACTAGTGGAGCATCTAACTACCTAACTACCTAATTAACTTAACTCACACACACACACACACAGACACACACACACAGACACACAGACACACACACACACACACATATATATATATATATATATATATATATATATATATATATATTTGATATAAAACATTAATCCAAAAGAAAAAGCAGGAAGGTAAATTCCAAAGACCCGATCCTAATTAATATTAATGTAATTAATATTAAAACTGATCAAGGTGGAGGGCTCAATGTAATCAATATTTAAATTACAGAGCCAATTATAAAATAAAATAAATTTCGATGTTCAAATCAGTTGTATGGCCATTTCTACCTGAAATCCCTAAGAGAAATTTAACGCATCATCGGCAACTTCTTTATTTTAAAATCAACCGAGATATTTTATCGGCGGAAGTTCTACTTTCTTATTAATCCCACCCTTTTATTTTTTCTGCGATGTATATTTTTTGAACTTGTATGTCGACACATACTTTTTGAGTTTAAGTTCAGCAATTTTCCCTTTATCGTTGTAGGCTGATAATATTTGTCTCCTGGCAACCAACATTTTTAGACCCCATTTGCTCCGTAAAAAATCTAAAATCTAAGATGGTTGCTAAATTACGTCACAGAAATCAAATCATACGTGTCAAACGCGACTAAAATATTTTTTATTTAAAAAAAGAGTCTTTATATTTACTTTTTTTTCTAAAATTATATGTCTACATTTTTAAATATTCTTCGCAAATTTCTGAACTGAGAGCGTAAGAGTTTTCATATTTCTAGATTTTTAAATATTCTTCGAAAATTTCTGAACTGAGAGCGTAATAGTTTTTATATTTCTACATTTTTAAATATTCTTCGAAAATTTCTTAACTGAGAACTTAATAGTTTTTATATTTCTAATTTCAGAAAAACAAAATAATTTTTATTTTTATGTCAAATTCATTTAGTCAACAAAAAAATGTAAATATTCCCCCCGTAATTTTGAAACAAAAACAAACGCAATGTTGTTTACAATGTCACACAAAACATCAAACCACGTTTAAGCAAAAACAAAAGAAAATAAAATTTTTTAATGGAAATCTTTAACAATTTTTAAACAAGAATTTTTTTATATAATTATTTTTTTTATATAACGGAGTTCTACTACTACTAAAATGTTCTGAGTTTTACGGGCAACGCCGGGCTATGATGCTAGTTATAATATATTTGGAAAAAAGCGAGGTTGAACCATATTACAATTCTTTTTCTATTTCTAGGTTTATTTATTTCATTATCTTTCGAGGATTCTTGGTAGAATAATTCCTGTTTGAAATCACTTTTTGAAAGCGTTATTATAAGGGTTTTATATTTTCATTAGAGACTTTCACTACTGAAAATAATTTGTTTTTCCTGGTATTTACAGTGAGAGGAATTTGATTATCAGTTATGGATGCTTGGATCTAACATTAATATAGATTGGGATTTCATTGTTTTTGTGATAGGGTTTAAATTAATCATTTGAAAGATTTAAAGTAATATCTAAAAAGATAACTATTGTAAGATTAAATGAAATTTCCGTTTTACACCTGAGTAATTTGAAACTCCTGATAATTTTGTTTTGTATCTAAAAGGAGAATGGACCATGACTATAAAGGATAACAATAAGCCCGTCATCCCTATACAGACCGACCTGTTTGGAGTCATCTATCATATAAATGGTGTTTAGAATGTAGTCTACCACTAATTCTATTTTCACAATAGATGCAAAATTGACACAACTTAAGTCATTTTAAAATTTCTTTCTCATATAATTTGTAGTGTGCTCTGATCGGAAATGTAAACATATCTGTCGATAATTTTGAACGTTTTTTAACGAGTTCGGATGAAATTTAGGGACAACCCAATATATATTATATAAATAAGAAGCTTTTTATGTATGTAGCAAAAATTTGTAAATGTAAGCAAATATTATTTAAACTTCTTTGATAACACAGGACTTTATATGCAATATATTTTTTTCAATTCAAAGTGTCTTTTAAAATTTCTCTAACAATGTACAAAAGAAGATCGTGGGAGCTTTAGCATTTATACATACAAATGTTCTTGTCAAATGAATTCTATCTAATATCAACGAATTATATGAATGAATATGAATGCAGAGAAGGTGTTCCTGTCAAGCGCCTTGTAAATATTTTCATGATTCAAAAAAAGTAGTTCTTGTATTGCTTCCAACAACCCAAATTCCGTCAAATATGCGACAATGTCAAATATTTATTGTAATTATATATATATATATATAATGTCAAGATTTATTTAAATTTATGTCCTTTTTAAATGTTGCTTATGAGGAAACTTATCAATTTCCATGAATTGCAAATCTGTTCTTCTTTTCGTTTCTTAGCGAATTATCGTTTTATAAACTCGATTAGTTGAACGATATTTGCAAAATTTGAATATGATCCGCATATAAATATTTTAAACGATCAAGATGCATGGAAATAATTTAATTCATCTGAATATTTTATTCTTAAATTTTACTAAAAAGACAACGGGATAAAAAATGCATAAAAAGGGTTCGATATAATTTACAAGGAGCCTCTCTGACATTTATTTTTGTAGAAAATGGACGTATTACATTTGATAGAATAATGAAAACGTTCCGTAAAAACACACACACACAGGCTTACACACATACACGTACAAGTGCGTACATAAACATATTTTCATATGCCTTTTAACGTTACATTCATCATACAGCCGTGAAAAAAAATAACATAATAAAAGAAACCATGTCTGTGTTTATTCTCTATAGACTCAGAATCTCAGGTCAGGAAAGTGTCATACGTGATACACGCTTGGGCGATCATGTCTCCAAATATTGGGCAGAAATTTTCCTGCAGTAGGATAGACTATTTGCTAACCAAGGTTATAGAACCCAAACTGTTCTGCTATTAGACTCATAACTGGAGGGAAAAAATGGATTTATACCTTTCCCAAGGGCATTTGCGTTTAAGAGATTGTAACGGATATGAACTGGAATTCGAACTCGGCTCTCCGATTTCCCGTTATGAGTCGATATCCACTGCACCAAAAAATTACGCCAGAATGTACTTGATAGATTTAAAACAAACGCCTAATTCAGATGGGCTATGACCCCGAAAATATCAAAGTTTATTTTAAGTAGCTCTAGTTCAAAGCGGAAGAACAAAATAACTCAACTCAAAAGTTTCGTCAAAGAAACCATTAAAAATTTGAAATAGGAACGAATTTTTATATTTGTGTCATCAATAAAAATGTCCCCAAAAGGAATTTCTTCTAAAAAAAATGCATAACTTACAATATTTTCATGGAGATGAATATTTCTTTGTGTATTTTTCAATTATCAAAATGTTTCTTCTGATATTTTTTAAATCCTAAGATAATTTAAATTTTAAAATATAAAGCAAAAGCTCGTAACTTGAGTTGTTATTTCTTGTTTAAATAAACGTTTTATTAATGAAGTGATTAAACTGCTAAGTTGGTTTGATTCAGTAAATATACAAAAATATAAACGCCTGTAATACAAAGATATGTCTTCTCGCCAGACTTATCTAGCTTTTACATTATCGCGATTCTGAAAGAATTACATGGTTTTTAGAAAAAGAATCAGCCTAATATGCAAACTACGAATTGGAGGTTCAAAAAGAGAGTAGGGAAAAAAGATAGATACGTATAGAATGATATTTGGCAGAGAAAACTGTACACAGATGAATTTTATAGGAAATAGTAGGAGAAAAAAAGGATTTAGTGGATTTGTCACTTGTAATGCATACAAATAGAAAGACAGACAAAGGAAATAAGGGAAAACTTACCTAACGATCTTGAATAAAATGGTTGGTAGAACAGGCAATAAGAGAGGTAACAAAAAGAAAAACATTAGTAACAGCTACAAAGGAAAGTATGCTGTGAAGAGCCCTGATCGATCACTTTCCGAAAGAACACAGCACTTAACTCAAAGAAGAAAAAGAAAAAGTTCTCAATTTTTTATAAACCTGTTGCAGTATCTTAAAATCCTCATAAATGCTCTTCAGAGGGTCTCTTGTAAACCTGAATGATGACTTTGAAATATATTTGAAGTTGAGATTACTTCACTGCAAATATATTATCACGAAGCATGGATTGAATTCTGTGTAGAATATCCTTATCCAAATCTTGATCTACTCGGCAATCTGCTATATTTTTGCTGAGTATTGACTATCAAGAAAATTCAAAATACTTTAGGTTGCGTATCTGTAGATGGTTTGAGGGGATCAATGAGATGATGAACTTGTTCTTTAACATTGATTGTAGGCAAAAGTTCAAGTTCCTTTGCTACAATGCACCAAAATGAAGCCACAGAAAAAAATGTAGTTATAGGTAATCAGGACCAGCATAAATCCAATACCATTGAAAAAAGAAAAGATTTACTCGTGGCCAGCAAATATATACTGAAGCTAGAAAAAATGAATTTCAAAAACGCTCCTCATTACAGACCAAACAGAACTGTTGCTAGAAGATCCCAAAAAAACTTTTTATTTTTTTTGCTTTCTAATATGATTCAAACAAAGCAGTTCAAATTGAAGTTTTGACCAATGAATGTATATTTTGTGGAGCAAAGTTGTTCGCATCTAGGATGCATTACTCAGGTGTACAATTGAGACTACCATTTTGGAACCTCTTCGGCAACCATTGTGTGAGTTATTGATGCGTGGTTTCTCAATCAAAAAATTCTTTAAAATATCCGCAGAAATATAGGTATATCATAATATATAAACGATACAATAAACTACAGAATATATCTCCCAATTAATTGCTATTGTTTTTGTTTTAATATATGAGAAATTTTTGTGAGATAAGAAAGGAGAATTCGACTGTGGAAAATTAAACCTAATGTCACATATCTGCCTCTTCAAGGAATCTTAAGTATATGACGAGAAAAAGTGGAAAAACTTGTAAAGACAAGGCGTTTCACTTTCTTCTGGTAGACATTAGAAAAGTATTAGGAAAGAATAATAGAATTTTTGAAGAATGGATAATAAATAACCTTATGAGATGTTGCGGCTAGAAAGTATTTTTTGTATTGAAGCTGGTAACATCCACTGGGTAAACGGGTCTCTGTTTTTCTCCTTTTTCTGTTTATTCATGTACTGCACTGTGAGATTATTTCTGTTACAATGATTGGTAATATTGTATGTACGCTCAGTTTGATCTTGATCATAAAAACAATGTGTTATCAGTGCATTTTCTTCTAAGTAAATTCGTTTCGCGTCTAATCCAATTGAAAATTTTGACTTGATGAGGGTAAAATTATAGTGTGGTGTGTTGCGGTGAACTACCAGCTTGTTTAAAATATTGATATGTAATAAATCCCTAATAAGCACCATTTAATCGTTTTCGATATTTTTGGATGTTTCACTGATGTATAGCATTGGCCATTTTGTGCAATATATTGCAGAATACTGGAATTAAGTAGAGGAATTTTTGAGTTTTGGGATTAATATTTTTTGCATTCTTAAATAACGACCACCATATTCCGCCTTTTTTGCACGAAAAGGTCTGCTGATGATGTGATTAAAGCGTGTATACTGATTCTTTTAAAAGCCTTATCTTGTACTATTATAATGACAAATGAACTAGCCTTTTCTCTCTACACAACAGTGCTGTATTTCATAGTTTTCACCCGATTTCTTTAATCATAGATTATATATTACATTGGGATTATCCATGTATAATGTGGATTATAAGTAGTGTTTGATCATTTACATATAATTCTTCTTTTATAATCAAGCGAATAAATGAAAAATCGTATTTAAAAAGTATATATACATAAATATAGAAACACATTTACGCTTTTCCAGATAGAGAAAAAATCTCACAAACAGCTCTTGTATAAAATGTTGTATCATAAATCTATATTATTTCATGATAGCTTGATGTCACTGCATTAGAAATGATCTATTTATCTATCTATCTATTGATAAATTACTTTTTGGTCATAATAAAACTAGACTAGTTCACATTTGTATAAAAAAAAGTGTTCAATACAAATATATTGTAGAACTTTTGAATAATCTTCATTTATAAACGAGTTATTACGCGACCTAGGTTTCTACCATGTGTGGTGTCTTCAGGCGATTTGTAATAACTGACTTTACTGTTTACCGTTTTTTTTAAGAACCCTCCCAAATAAAAATGAATTATTGAATGGAAGAACAGAAATTATGTCTAAGTGTAACCATACCAAAAATACCTATTAGGTTCCTGCAACCATGGATGAAAACGTTATAATTTCTTGTAATCTTAAAAATTGCGCGTTTAATAATGTTCCCTTACGTGAACGTTCAAAAATCACCATTACGCGAGCGTACTTAAAAAAACAAAAAAAAAAAAGAAGTTAAACGGTAAAATCAGTTATTGCAAGACGCCTGAAACACCGCTCATGGTAGAAACATAGGTCGCGTAATAACTCGTTTACAAATGAAGAATATATATATATATATATATATATATATATATATATATATATATATATATATGTGCATGTATGTATATATATTTATAAGTGGGAAAGGCATGCATAGTTCCAATTTCAACAAATATTGTTGGCGTTCACTTTCACACAAATAGTCATGTGAATACAATGAATCCATATCTGACATTATTTCTAATAAGTAAAGATAAATAACAGGGCAGGCTAGATGTTACAGCTTTCGTCGACACCCAGTCTAGAAGAAAGACAATTATGAAATTAAATATTTGTTGGGTGTTCCTCTATTAACTCCACTTGCTACTGAACTCACACTAGAAAAATACCGTGCAGGAAAGTTGAGCGATATATATACATATATATATATACACCGGTTCCCGCTCGATCACCGAAGTTAAGCAACGTTGAGCCTGGTCAGTACTTAGGTGGGTGACCACTTGGGAATACCAGGTGCTGTTAGCATTCACGGATGTGCGTTGGGGTGCAGTGGATGTCGGCTTGGAAGGGGAAATCGGTGAGCCGAGTTCCAATTTCAGTCGGGCACGCTGCATTCACTTGCGCACTGGTACCCTTGGGAAAGGTATTAATCCGTTCGTTCCCTCCAATTATGGGTTAAATAATTGAGGTCTGCTGTTCGTGCGATTTGTGGCAGTCATCTGCACCAATTGTTTGTTATCAGCAGTTCCAAGAAGTGTGGATGGTACTACACAATGCCTTCACCACTATAAACAAATCTCTGTGTGGTTGTCTTGCTGGAAAAAGGTTGGACCCTCATACGTTGAACGCGACGGGAGAATCCATTATATATATATATGAGAAAAGGAAATAGGGTTGTTCCAATATATATATATATACATATTTCTTTTCTCTCTTTGTTCTTTTCTTTTTTCCTCTCCTCATTTATCTTTTCTTCTTTTTCACCCCCCCCCCCCATTCTCTCCTATGAATCTTTTCGTATCTCCCATTTTTTTCTTTCTTGCTCATTTCCCATTTTCTTTTTTTTTTCCCATTTCCGTTTCTGTGATTATTTCTCTTACGCTTCTAACTGTCTTTCCATCTCTCTCAAGCAGCGATTCAAACGCCTGCATTTTGCCATGACCATCTTTCCTTCCGTATTTTTTCTTTTCCTTTTTCGCGAACTTCCTGTGCATTGAAAACTTTCGAATTTTTCATAATAAAAAAGATCGCTGATGAAGCAAATTTATTTCGCCGAAACGATCACTCGATATATGTAACTTTCGAGGTTTTATTTGCAATATATATATATGTATGTGTGTGTGTGTGTGTGTGTGTGTGTGTGTGTGTGTGTGTGTGTGCTCTCACATGTGTATGTGTGCTTGAATTCTTGACTTTGTGCACATTTTTGCGAACTTGAAATTTCTGTATCTACAAAAAATTGGAGGATAAAATCAGAGAATTCCTAGTGAGAATTTGAAATTGTAGAACAAACTTAAAGGTGCATAAATATCAGACAATATATCCTTGGGCGCATCAATAATTATATTGCCTAATCAGAGAAACTTATACTTTGTACAATAATTTTTTTCATGAAAATAACGTTTATTGTAAAAATACTTAATTAAATGTTCCATACACATCCCTTACAGCCGATGTTTTACAGCGAACATTTCCGATTAAATAAAAATGTGTCAGGCTACGAATTAATTGATCAAACCTTGTACAAAACACGTCCAAACGCGCAGAAATATGTTCACACGTACACACAAAGCACACACAAAATTCATGCAAAAAAACGTTGATAATATTGAGCTTGAGAATCGGTCATAATTTGTTTATCGATATTCGTTAATATCCACCTTTAAATGCATGTGATTCCTGGGCATGACGGTAAACTGCATCCGACAGCAAGGCCTCTGATTGAGAGGTTATGAGGAGCATGGAACCACCTCTTAATTGCTGTTGTTCTCAGGTCTACCCTGACCCGTAGTGGTAGCACCTGTTAGGGTCCCAGCTATTAGCAAATAGTTAACTCCCAAACTGTGGTCAAAACCATATAAAAAATTAAAAATAGACCTTTATGATAAAATATATATTTTTGAAGGAAAAATATTACCAACAATCTATTTTTGAATAAAATTTATTACCACAACACATTTTTGAAAGAAAAGAATATTCTCAGCAAAACATTTTTGAATACAAAACTAGAATACATTTACAGTTTTCTAAAATAAAAAAGAATAAAAACAAATATTTTCATTAAAATCTGACTAAATGAATCTTCTCTCTATAACCGAACATTAAAAAAACAAAAAACCTTAAAACCCCACATTTTAGGCATTAAATATCCCACAGAGTTTGATATGCCTTTAAACAAAACTTATACTCTTAAATGCATGTGAATGCAGTTTTCTTTAATAACATCTACTTGAGCCTTCCCTCTTTTATCTCGTAAAAAAAAAGTAACATCTTTTAATTAATAACATTAATATTATATCTATAGTTATATACCTGCGACTGCATGTTTATTGCAATAACATTGTTTGCGTGAGTGCTTGCAGTAGAAATTGCATAGTTTATTTCCCACCAGATCATGTGACCTTCCGTAGCCTAAAATTACCAACAGAAATAAATAAATGTTTGAAGCGAAAATAACAATATTGTTAGGATTCTTTTTAATTTCATAATGGTCACCAAAATTACAAATTATTCTTTTCCCGGATTCTGAACTTTTTATGTTACTAAAAAAAACACTGCCAACTAAGTTTTATATACACAAATATGTATACACCAGAACAAAACACTGTGTACATGTTTGTGTGTGATTGCAAGAAAGAAAGAGAGAGAGAGAAAGTGGGTTTTGTATGTTTGAGAGAGTGTGTGTGAGAGAGAGAGATATAGATAGATAGATAGATAGATAGAGAGAGAGAGAGAGAGAGAGAGAGAAAACGAAAGAAAGCGGAAATGAAGTATATGTTGGTGTATAAGTGTTCGGCACATAGCAATGTCTAGATAATTAACGCACCAAGTGATATACACCATGTGTGTTCAACACGCCGGACATCGGTGCGGATCTTTGTTGAACGACTGCCCCATATGATCGATGGAAATCTCTCTTCGCCCTGACAACTGGTTCCCGGTTTTCCGAAATTCTACGCTTGTCAGACCTGTATGAAATTCCAAACCAAACGGATAGGATATCTAATCGATCCTGACGCGACACTGCACCCACCTAAGAAGACCAACCCAATACGCACTTCCTGGCAACGCTGCACCTTTTCTGCTCTTTGGTCTTTTTGCTTCGACCCAAACTAATCTGTTATTATTAATATTATTTCATGCATTTGCATTTTCACACTAAATGCCCGCTGGTTATCACCAAAGAATGAGTGACAACAAGTCTCTTCAAATTTCCACCATTTTTCTCGGTATCTTTTTAGATCCCAGCATCGCCATGATCACATTCATCTAAAATTCCCGCTAATATTTTCGACAAAATTAAATTATTTTTATTTTTCTCTCAGTGGTTCAACGTTCGCACCAAATGCTTAAGAGTTGGCATTGGAAAGTGAATAATAGAAAATCTCTTGATCTTAGCATCACTTTTCCCGCTGTTCTTCTTGACTCAGTCTGTTTTTTTTTTATTGTTTTTTTTTTCAATCATTTCACCCCAAGCAACGCAATAAAACTTATTAAGACTTAAGGGTTTGTGAGAGTGAGAGAAACTGAGGAAACGGTTCCGATGAGAGTAGACAATAAACAGGACACAGAATTAAATGAGACAAAGGTTGACGTTCTACGTTACATTTATATTTTTCTAAATTTGTAGTTATAAGAAAAGCAAAAATCCGGAATAGAGTTAAAAAAAAATGAGAAGTGTGAGAGAAGAAACTATCAGAATAAAATATATACCTTGTAATTGAAACGGCAAAACTATGAGACCTAACTGCTAATCTAGTACTAGGCTTAAATTTATGAGGTAGAATTCCTAAAAAAGAAAGCTTATCAGAAAAATAACCATAAAAATATCGAAAGAAATTGTAAAGGGAATCTAGGCTTCGGCCGTAAAAATTTAATTGAAGCCGAGACGGCAAATCAGGACAAGTTACATTACAGATTCTTTGGATTTTGTCAAGAATCTCTAGATACATAACAAAATCACTAGTCAAGATGTGGTATAAATATTTAATTGACGGACGGATGCTCGACTTATAATGTTACCAGACAGATTTGTGTGAAAAAATTGTTTAGAAATAAAGAGTTCTGTCGTAGAGTTTTGTTTTTGTCATTGATTTTTTTTTTAAATTATTTGTCTGTTTCATTCTTTGACCTGCTAGACGACTGATATTGATTTGATCTTGTCTCCTCATGTAAAATAGGTGTTCCACAAACCTTCGAAACAATCATTTTTATTATATATATCTTCAATCCAAAAGAGTCACCCCAATCCCTATTATTATAGCAAATATTATTATAGAAAAACATTATTATAGAAAATATGATAATTGCTGATTAGTGTTCTAGATTTCCAAAGTAGTATTGATATTTACGAAACTAATTTTAAGTCAACTTTTTAGAGAATTCATTGCCTCATTGTAACCTTTTTGTTATATATAAATGAAAACATAATTTTGCTTTTATTCAAATAAACCTTGCTTATTTTGATTACCAAAATAGTCAATAAATATGGGTTTCAATTTAAAAGAGACACTGGAACGTACACACACACACACACACACACACACACACACACACACACACACACACACACACACACAAAAAGACGAATACTTACTTTGCATTTTTTTAACTTACGGGTAATGGCAACCCCATACTATATATATATATATACTAGCTGTATAGCCCGGCTTTGCTCGGTGTCTTTTAGTGGTTAAGTTGAATCGGTAAGGTCGAGTGCTTATTCAAAATGCTCTAGTATCGGGTTGCCATGACCCGTAAGTTAAAAAAATGCGAAGTAAGTATTCGTCTTTGTTGTATTTGTAAATCAGGATTCATGCTTGGTCAATTTTGCCAATAAACGGGAATGATGTATGTACAATTGGAAGAACGGGGGCGGGCATTACGGTAGCTTGTAATGTGATGCAATGACGTTGTGACACAGAAGAAGTAGATGTATTGTCTCTGCAACGTCCTGTTGGGGGGATGATATCTTGTAGAGAACGTGAAATTGTTTTGACATACGATAAGGCAGAAGTTTAAAAAATGACCCGATTTTTGTTTGAATACAACTAAGCGTTTTGGAGAAATAAACGATCGCAAAATCAACATTTTCCATTACTTTTTGCCGCATCCTGTGTGTCAGTTGAAATTTTTGTTCGCTTATCAAGCTATCAGACCTTGATCTACCAGCGACTCGATTTTGTATGAGTTTGAGTGAAGCGTCTTGGAGAAATACATAAAAGTGCGCAAAAGACTACACGAAGTTATGTTTGTCGTTGATTTTTGACGAAACCCTTACACTGAATCGGAAATTTTTTGTGTACAACAAAGGTTCAGATTTTGATCTACAATGTACCCTATTTTGATTGAATTCGCATAAGGCGAGTACGTAAATTCTAAGCGTTTCGGTAATTTCTGTCGTACCCTGTAAATCGTTTCAGTAGAATAGAGACACACAAACACAGACAGACAGACAGACAGACATATATATCCATATATATATATATATATATATATATATATATATATGTAAAACTATTTCACTGTTTTATATATATATATATATATATATATATATATATATAGTAGAAGTAATTGTATATATATATAAATATATATATAAGTACCTATATATATATATATTTGTCAATTCAGATATAATTTGGTGGAGAAATAGTCATTTTTTAACATGTCAGTTTAAGACATGATTTGTCAACCCGGTTTAAACAATGAATGAGGAAAAAGTCTTATACAGGATGCTTGGTCTAGTCAAAAAGGGGTGGGGGAAGATTGGATATTATAGGGTTAACTAGCGGTATCTTAGTAGTAATTTCTTCTATAATAGTGGAAGGTATGTGGCTTGACCATTGGTTTAGTAGTGGTAGGTAGAAAGGAAAGGCAACTGCTTAGCCAAAATTTAAAAAAATTCTTTTGTGACTAAATGGAACCATAAGATATATTTTGCAATTTAAATTTATTTCTGTCACGGTACATACTAATGATCTCTCTACGTTTATTCAGAAGTAGATTCTAATATATAAAATTTCAAAATTCTAATTCTAAATATATATATATATAACAGTAAAAACATACTGGCTAGACCAATGACGTTTATTAAAAGCAAAATGCTAAATCAACAATCAAAACAAATTGTAATTTTTGTAATTTTTATGTAAAATCATGAGTGGCCAGCAAGAAGTCTTGACTTAATATTCTCTGACCTTTTCTTTAGATTTGTTTAAAGATGACAGTCTACTAAACCAAATCAAAATTTTAGAAGAACTTGAAGGGTGAATACAAGAATTTATATGTACCAAACTACAAGATTTCTTGGTGAAATCAGTTGACGCGTTTTTGCGGATAGAAATGAAAGATAACGGTTAACCTTAGCCTTAAACTGGTAAGATTGTAGCGATCGCGGAGTGTTTCGCAGGAAGACGCTGTTTGAGCAAAAGTTTATCAAATATGAAGAGAGTTTGAGTGTTTGGCTACTATTTAAGCGACATGTCTTTGCTGTGAAGGTTTGACTTGGCAGAACCAGGGAATGTAGTTCGTCTGAGCACTTTCCGTGGAAGAAATGATAAAGCCGTAAGAGGCTTGTCACATCACTTATATTCATGTATATTTCATTTATCGCACAGTCAGCACACATACGCTTATAGATAGAAGGATACGGAATAACATTTTCATACTAAATATGGTATTCAAATGATCCTACCCAGACGTGCTAATACATGTACACTTTTACATTCGAGTGTTTCAAAAATATCATAATGTTGATCGCTGATTTTCCGCCTCCTCACTTATTGACTAATTACTCATTTCCACACCATGAATACGTTAATGATTTAATAAATTTGCTACATATGAAATATTAATTTGATAGAAATGTATTTTTGTTTTTAATCCACCTTATACAGTTATTTTAATGGCATCTTATGTATGCTTTCTTTAGATGCTTTTTACTACTCGACCTCTCGAGTCGTCGGCTTCTGTTCTACACTACATTTGTTTCCTTTATGAATTTTGCACGAAGCTTCAACGACTTTCAGAGCCTGTTTAAAAGTTTACTTCAAAATTGCCAAACTCGCCATATTTATTTTTATTATAATAACAACTAAAACAAAAGTTACATCTGAAGAGTAATGATAACGTTATAATAATAATAATAATAATAATAATAATAATAATAATCATAACAAGAAGAAGCACAACAACAAAAAAACAATAATAATGACAAAAACAACAATAATCATAATAATCTCGAACGTTTAATTGTGTCTTTGGTGGAAACACACATAGACTTTGAATACTTTATCATATTTTATTAAGTCAGAATTTTCGCAGTAAAATGTGTATTGATGCCTATGTATAAGTAATTATTTTTACTTTTTTGCGTTCAGTCATTGAAAATATTTTACATTAAGTTACGTTGTTTATTCTTTCAGGTTTCGCCTGCTAAGAGTTTCGAGAACAAACATTTCTTAAATTCATTAAGCGCAAAAGAAACGTAGCGTTAAATATCTGAGCGACTTTTCCGGCTCCATATTTTAAACTCGTGGAGAATTAATGACAAATCTGTGAAAAATTACATAGATTTTCTGGAAATATTATTCAGCTTCGAACTTAAGTAAAAAGATGCGATATTCAGGCAAATGTGAAATTGCTTGTGACGAAGATCTTCAAGTACACTGTCGGATTTTCAATGCAGAAGAGTCTGTTAAAAGAATTACATTTGGTTATAATCTGCAAGATTCAAATCAAAATCATTGGCTGGCGTCGTTACGTAAATTCGAAAAAATACTGACCTTATGGATGGCAACAAATAAAAAATGAATTCTTTTGCCTTATGATTTGCACTCCTACGAACATCACTAATTAATTGTGATTGCTTTATAAAAAGAAAAATTTATTAATAATTCTTTATAGAAATAAAATAACATATGTTAGGCGAAGCTCTGGAAAAGTACTTGAATCGCTTCCATATTTTCATATTTCATTTTAATACCATGTTATTTCAGCGCGTGCACGATCATGACTCTCCACGGTTTCCCTTTTTATATTCTGTGAATAAATATGTGAATGACTTTACTAGAAAAGATAGTAAAACAGGTAAATTAAATGCATGAGACATGTACGGGATTTGAACTCGGCTGTCGGATTCCAATTTCCGCGCTGACATCCATTAAACTACATGAATTATCATTAATAAACAAGAGCCGATTAGTCCACGCTAAAATCAGTGTTTCTTAGAATCTTGGCCCTAAAATAAATATTTAAAAAACGCCAAAGATAAAAAATACTATGCGCGTATATGGTGTGGGAGAGAAGACCTGCAGAGACTCCAACGGTCTCACTCGTCACATGTAGATCCACGAACAGAGTTTTCAAACCAGACCATACCCTGTACAGAAGAACTTAGTTTGGAATTTGAAAAGAGAATGTATAAGCATCTCAAGTATGGCTTCAAGACCCATTGTCATTCTCACGAGAAATAGAAATATGTATCAAATTTGTCAGCGATATTCATACTCGGCGAACGAGTCGACTGCCACTGTGTAAGTATGCATCTACGTATATATGCATTTATTTATCTTATTCTATTCATATATACCTATATGTCTCTTAACTTATCCTATATATATATATATATATATATATATATATATTTTATTTTTATTTTTTAATCATTTCACCCCAAGCAAGGCAAAAACGTTATTTAGACGCGTATAAAAGAATAAGAGTTAAAACTTATTAAGCAGCGAGAACACTGAAAAAAAAAACAGGAAATAAGAAACAGACGTTAACATTTTATTTAAAGTTTTTGCTCGGCAATGTTTCAAAAGCCAAAAATACGAGAGAGGAAACTGTTAGCATAGAACTTAGTTTGCTTTCACAATGTTTGTTTTTTTCTAATGATCAGGAGATATGTATGTTAATTTTATTTTCCACGTGCATTAACAAGGATTTACAAACATTATATTTTTATTCTTCAAATAGTTTTTGGCAATGATGTCAATTTAAGAAAAATATGATGTTTAAGAATTTATAATCGATACTTTTTTTAACAAACGTGAAATCGAATGTTAGACATTCTAGCGTTCATCACGCTTCCATTTTTTGCAGTTCCGAGAAATGAGCGTTGTTTTCATAATGCCTGTGTCTTTCTGCAAAAATACATTACTTTTTTCTTTTTATGTTGGCAAATATATAAACTTGGTACGTAATTTGTCAAACAGAAAAGAAAAGAAAAAATGCAAGTGTAAACTCTTTAACAATAATAAAACTAAGTAGCTACTTTGAAAAATTAACATTAGGCTTATTTAATTTTTAATCAATTAATCCCAAGCAAGTCGGGATCGCCACTAGTGCGTAGGGGGTAACAATAAAAGAAAACTCTGGGTACGGGGTGGGGGCATTGAGGAAAAGATAAAAATGAACGGGATTCAAGAAGATAGAAGATTGTTGTTAACATTGCATCTAAATTTATGATAGTTGTAGCTATAAGGGAAGCAAGTAAACGGAAGGGAGTTCCACAGATGGAAAGTGCGAGAAAATAAACTATTGGAGTAGAAGTGGCGGTTACATTAAACTATTTCAACGGTAAAGGCGTGGGACCTAGATCCCACCCTAGTATCGCTTAAAGTTATGTGGTCGGGGTACCAAGAAAAAAGCCCTTCCGTGAAAATATTTGCAGAAAATCCTAGTAAAAAATGGCAGATTTGTAAACGTGCAAAATTAATTCTGACGAGAAAAAAATTCTGGCCTGGCGCATGACCCAACATTCCTAGCAGTAGACGCAGTTATAGAATCAATGTAGTCGCTTCTCTTCAGGTGGGTTGAAAAAGTGACGCCAAGAAGACGCAGTGTGTTGCTCTCTAGGAAGCTAGCATCAGCCATGCTAAGGATGAGCAGAAAATTTTGTCTATGGAGAGCAGTTATGTTTTAGAGTCAATAAAATTTTCAAGCTTGTCCCAGTTAAGCGCTGACTGGAAGTCCGTTTCAAGAGCAGCGACTAGGTTTACTTGGCAGCCTTGGCAAATTTCCTATTGAGGTAAGCGTAAATGGTGGTGCCATCTGGTCCCATCTACTTGGGAACTGATTACCTATATATAATGAGCTAGTATCCTGGCTTCCATTTCTACGGGTTTAAATACTTTTGATCAAACCCAGAAAAATCATGTTGATGCTGCTAAGAACAAATACTGTGTGCCTCACATAATGTTTATTACAGTATATTCTCATAAATCTCATTTATTATTGTTAATTATGCCAAATTTGTAGCTTAAATTGATCCATTCGTATGTATATTAAAATTCTGTCTTGACGCGGGGGATTTTACATTTAAATATTAATAAAAAACGATATAAAAAATTTGCACTTATTAATAAAGCAATTAGCTACACACAAGACTGCGAAAAAATATAATAACTATTTAAAGCAATAGAGTACCTTGCAGATAGCAGTGGTTAACGAGCTAGTTTATGTAACCATTAATGAAAATAATAAATCCAAACAATATTTGGCTTTACTGTTGTATTTTCTACAAAGTTAAATCTGATAAATATTTATTTTGGTAATTATCATGGTACCCATAATATTACTTATGATAGCTAATAAACCCTTCTAAAAATGTGTCCTTGTGCCAGACAAAGCAAAGTTTAGTTAAGTAAAGGGAAACGAATTAGCAGGAAGAAAAGGGTAAAGACGAGAGAAAAGAGAATCCTTTCTGGACTGGGTAGTTTTCAGCTAGTGGAAATAATAAGAGCCACCAGAGCTATAGACATTATAGCCAACTCGTCGAATCAAGGAATAAATATTCGACATCATTCTTTAAGAATGCGGTTCCGACAATTCCAATTAAATCAAACTTAATTACTGAATGTGCCTTGAATATGAATTACAGCTCCTTGAATAAATAATTAAATTTCGGGTCGTTAATTTGAATGTTTAAGGAGATTCAAGAAAAAAGAAAATATTTCACCAAAAATTTATTAAAATTATGATACGTAATCTGTTTCTTCTTTTTGAAATGTTTTCTGGAAACATTCTCCAACCGTAGGTGTTTGGCGCCCGACCATTGGAAGACGATTTAGAAAAGGCTCATTCCGAGATCGTTAGTTACAAGTTCAATTCTCACTGTGTTTTACGCGCTTATGCCGATGTGTCACAATTAACTATCCGACTAGTCAGAAAAATGAATGTTTGAATCCCTGCTGGTGTTAAATGAGGCATTTTACTATATAAAACTTTTCTTTCATGTGTTTCGTGTGTTTTATTGTATGAAACTTTTTTGTGCATTTGGTACGAAAATGTTAGTTTTACAGCAAATTTCAAGTTATGTACGAATTTATTTGAGAAATTGACTCTACAGGGTTTTTCCTAAAGCAAACTTTCAACTAAATTATTTAAATAATTTTGAAAAAAGGTTTGTTAGCGTGGTCGTTGTAATGAATTACTCAAAATGTTTTGCCATTCTACGAACAAAATTTGAGAGCGAAAGACATTCAGAAATTGTTTAGTCAGATATAACAATAAAATAAATTGATAGCGAAATAAAGTATTAGAAATTTGGGAGGGTAAGGAACACTGAAAAAACAAAACAAAAAAAACAAACAATAGAGGATACCTAAAAAGAGAAAAAGAAATTGTTATCATTGGGGTTCAGATGCATCCAAAGCAATTAGGCCAAGTCAGAGATTAAAAATCAGGAAAATAGAAAATGTTTTCTGTTGAGGAAGACATTAAAATTTAAAATATAATATAATTATAGTTGTACAGTTGCGATTCTGCTATGGAGAGAGAAGAAGGAATCAAGCCCCCTAATTTTGGCTGGTTCCTCGGTTGCCCCCCCCCCCACACACTTTTATAAGCTTAAAAGATTTAAGAAACTGTCAGTCTCTGATTCTGATAAAATTTTGATCTTCAACACTTTTCCATCTGCGTTTGTTTTCATTCAGCTTTTTAAGGTCACATATAGGGACTAGTTTGAAATAAAAACAAGCATAAGAAAACAACCAGATAGGTGAAAACAGACATTTGATTTTGTTTTGAAACTAATCTTTCTTGTGTTCCAACATCTTGAGAATGGAAAAAAGAGCAAGAATAGATTAGAACGCCACTAATATGAATGAAAAGTTATTCCGTTTAATTTAGTGAAGTAACATATTTATACTCAAACTCATTCCTATGTTGCGTATACGAGTGGTCTTGTATGAAAAGAAAGGTGCTACTCGAATTTGCCTTGCTCCTCCTCAGAGAAATCTCGACCTATAAGTGCCCCTCCACTTTCAAAGTTCCACAATAGCCACTGTAGTTGAATTCAGCAAACTGGCTCCAAAAGGAATATAAAACTATACGTCTACGATTACCAAGTGTAACCATTTAATACAGTATAATTACAAACTAGGTAAGGAAAAATAGAGCTATATCTGTAGAACTGGGTTACGTTTGGTGTTTAACTTTCGTATTCTAATAAGGCGTTTTCCTTGATCGACACTCAAGTCGTAGGAGAAAAGATTTCTAATTTAATCCGAATTATATTTTTTCTCGTCTATGTTACTCGCTTAATGGTGGTAGAATACGGAAACGATCTGAACAAATATAAAAAACTAAAATGACTGGAACTCTTGTGAATAAATAATAATGAAATTACATCATCAAATAAATTCCTACCACATAAAATAAATTTCTATGACTGTTAACATATGAAAGTCTAAAAAAAAATCAATAGACAATCGAGATAAAGATCTGTACATTTTACCATAGAATAAATTTCTAAAATGAGATGAAATATACAAAATTTATCCGTAATTTAAGGTTGACTTTATTAAAAAGAACGCCGTCCTTTTACAGGTAAAAAAGCTTTTCGATATTTCCGTTACAACTTTTTTGTCAGCATAATTACTGGACGATCTACAAGAATTATCGGAGGTTTAAATGCAACCAGATGGTGGAAGAATGTGTTGAAATAAAAATAAGAACGGTGAAAATACAAGTCCGGATAATTCAGAGAACAAAGGGAATGAGTTAATTGTAAACTTTAAAGAACGCAAAAGACAAAATCGATTCTGCAACAGAAAATTCAACGTTACGTTGTTAATCTCTTAGTGAGGAAATATTTCGTTATTAACAGAAGGTATAAGTTGTCAACAGAAAACGTAACAGAAAACGTAAACAGAAAGCCTAAAAGATTTTTTTTAATTTTTCGTGATGCTCTTCAATGAGCATCAAAAATAAAGTAGAAAGATTTCTTAGGAATTTTCTTTAAAGGAAAATAATTTTAACAATAAAAACTTAATATTAAAAATGTACTTAATTTGACACAAGGTGACAACTAATGGGCACTCAGTGAGAATAAAATTCTTCACAGTAGTTACAACCAGTGACAAGAGGTTAGAAACTACTCACTACATATTAAATCTCAAAAGTTTCACTAAGAAAAGAAAAAGGACATCAATGTGGGTCATATAGAAAAGACTGAAATAATTACACTCGTATCTGCTAGAGTATCTTGCAAATAGATTGTTCCTCAATGTGATACCCTGACAATTACTAAGTTGGACAACACAAATCGCAAATTGGAAAATAGATGAGCCGAACTCGAATCCAATCTAGTCTGTTGTGTTCTTTTTGGAAATAAGTAAATCTGTTTATTCTTGCCTCGCTTTTGCTTACGTAACACATTAGCTTGGGATCCTCATACTTTTGGTGCGAATATAAGACAAGGACAAATGAGAAAACAAATTTGAATTCCAAACCGTAGTGAAGCAACAAGAAACAACTATCTTTGCCGAGAATGCATAGCAATTCACATATATGAAATTTATGGAAAGTAACGATCATCTTCGTACTAAAGAGATATCTTTTTAAAAAACAGTCTTTCCAGACTTGAAAGTTTTATCATCCGAATATTGATTACCTAATTTCTGACTTTCCTTTATTCATTATTTTTTTAATTTGCTAGAAGATCAAAGTTAGACTCTTATATAAACTTCCTGGACGCATTTGAATTTAGCAAAGGATTAAGTGAAGTGAAAGGAAAAAGATGATTGTGTTGCGTCAAGTAAGTAGAGTCGATTATATTTAAAACTCGGTACTTGAATAACTGGTTTTTATAAGCGAATCAAGCGACGTCAGAGAGGCGCCAGTAGCCAACAGGCACCTTAATCAGCCATCAAACCGATCAGGTTTTAAACTGGTTATACTTACGTACATTGGAGATATGAATAAGCAATTTAATAAACTTATCTACTTCATATAAATAGACACAAGTATTGATAGAGTGTAGACAGAGATAGACCAATGAAAATTAATTACTTCCATGAGGTAATAATTCAAATTACCTATAATCAATTCTATTAGTCCTCTCATTCGCTCTATTGTAAACTGACCCGATCTTTCAAGTGGCTTTATTAAAACCGTGTAGGCGCCATGTCTATCAGTGGTCAAAGAAAAGCCTAGAGTAAAACTGCCTCTGATGCTATCGACTCTCTCGGCGATCGGCGCCACCTGCAAACTACAATACGGAAATGGAAATGAAGAAAGCGATGATGGATGCCCAAAGATCCAACTGATACGGTCTTCTCCTGGGATAATATATAACGCAGCTTGTATATTGTTAGTCGTATATATTAAACATACACGCACAAACACGCATAATAGATTTCAGTGCAAGGACACACACACACACACACACACACACACACACACACACACACACACACACACACACACATTTATATATTAGAAAATATATACTAGAGGAAAGTTTATAAATATCTTCTCAACTTAATGCTGAAGAGTATTTTATTATACGAAAAAATAATTCCCGCAAAATCACAATCTTTGACAATACACTTAATTCAGTAGTGAATATAGAGTACATAGATCAAACGATATACAGCAAAATATTCAGACCAAAATTCAGCTCATAATTTTATCACATTATAGTTTTATAGATCCACTGTCATATATATATATATATATATATATATATATATATATATATATATACTGGTTTTCAAATTATTTACGATGTGATACTTTTTCTTCCTATCTAAAAACTAATGGTTGAAATTTAAATAAATTTTAAGAGAATGATGTCAACATGTATATAAACCGACTTCATAAAAATTGTAAGGCTTTACAAAAAATAACAGTAGTTACGATCATTTAGCTAATTTACTTAAATTATTAACATGTCGAATTATTAGGGATGTGTAATAAAAACCCTTGCATAAAAAGAAAATAGCACTAAGTAAGTGATGATGAAACGAAATTAAATTGAAATATAAAAGTAAACAGAATTTAATAAATGATAGTGAATTCGGTTAATATGCGATATCCTTTTTAAAAATAACTTGTAAAAAGCCGCTGGTCCATCAAACATGTTAATTACTGGATCTCCTTTTGATGTAATTTCCCATGATACGTTGACTGTTTCCTGCTATGAGTCATGATTGCGTATAAATTGGCGTTTATTCTTATAAACACATCGCTTCGGAATACTTCACATGTTTTCAGCTCTGCTTAAGACTAGAGAATCAGACGGTCAGTTCATCTTCCGCGGTCAATAGAAGCCTAATTTCTGCAGGTAATGCAGTTTAGTTTTATGCACTGAATGTGAAAAAAAATTACTTTGCATAAATACGATGGTTCTCTTGAAGGTGATTCTCTGCTATTTTAGACAATATTCCAGTACTTCTTTGAGGAAGGGTATATAAACGTCTGCAGTTGTTTTTGTGCTGCCAGGCACTTTCCATAGAGCAACCATGATACCTCCAATAATGCCAGCCCAAATCATAATACATCCTCCTCCTGTTGGCATGTCAAGTGTTAAAGACTATTTCGCCCTTTTAAGACCCAAACTTTGCTCCAATCATCAGGGCCATCAAGCACTGTACGACTTTCATGTGTGAACAGAACATTCAGGAAATCAACCTCCATATACTTCTTTGTTCATATCAAACGCATTTGTATATGTACTTTTGTCAACCGATACATTGTCACTAGTATCACTGGTGTCCCGATATTTTTCAGAAGACGATAGTGAGTTCTTCTGGATATGTTGCTTCTCCAATACTCATGAAAAGTGGTCCTCTTGTCAGGCTTGGATTATTTACAGCTTCACGTTTCATTCGTGAAAAAAGAACGTTAGGAAACAACCCTCAACAATCTTATCAGCATTCTTAAGTACCTTCATAGGAACTGCACAATTTGGTTATATCTAATGAATATTTGCTTTGGAAAGTTCAGATGTTATGATATCTTTCTCAGAAGGGGTCAAATCACATTTGCGACCCATAATTGTACGATTATAATGACACTCGTTTATAATGTGGAATATAGTTTTAATATTGCAAATGGCCACCATTTGCTTCCTGTTGCGCATAACAATACAGTTTTTATAAAGCCTGCGCATATACCGATTTCTATTATACTGTGAAAGTTTCGTTAAATTCCGACTCGTAGTTTTTTAACAAAATGAAAAACATATCACCTCGTTAATACTTTGAATAGCAGATTGACCCTTAATATCCGGCATCTTTCCACCACCTTAACTTGTTTAACAATGAGAGCAGCTTGTTGAAAGTATTTTAAAAATAGAAAGTCGCTCATTCGAATTCTAACACATTATTCAATAAATCCTGGGCCTAACTCATAAAACAACTTTTAGACAAAATTCGACTTCATTCTTTAATATAGTCTCTTTCTAGAGTGATACACTGATTCCAATGTTTCTCTAACAATTCAATGCCATTTTTGTAAAACGATTTGTCATTCGCCTCAAAATACGCCTCAGTTTCCGATATCGTTTATTCATTGGAGCCAAATCTTTTTCCATTCTTTTGTCGTCTGCATATAGCCAGTAGTTGTTGGGTGCTATATCTGGAAAATAGGGTGAATGCGGAAGCAATTCGAAGTGAAATTCATGTAGTTTTGCCATCGTGGCGATCGACTTGTGCCACAGTGCGTTATCTTGGTGAAAGATCACTTCTTTCTTCTTTATTTCTGGCCTTTTCTTGGTGATTTCTTACTTCAAACGCACCATTAATGCTATTTAATATGTGCTTTTGATGGTTCTTCCTTTCTCAAAATAATCGATTAACAAAATCCTAAATTACAGAGGTCAAAACCTTGCTTGCTGATTTTTGCGTCTTTGGACGCTTTAGACGGTTTTCACCTACTGCTGTTCACTCAGCTGACTGCCGATTTGACTCCAGAATGAAGTGGTGGATCCATGTTTTATCCACTGTCATATAATTACGCAAAAACTCCTTGTTGCGTTGAAACATTTGCAAACAACGCTCTGAATAATCGACGCATTTTTGTTTTCGTTCGACTGTTAGCAATCGCGGTACATACTTTGAACACAAATTTCACATTGACAAATGTTCATGCAAAATGGTGAATACACTGCCTTCTGATATATTCAAATACTCTGCTATCTCACACAACAATCAATTTACGATCAGCCAAAGTGATTTTGTCGATTATTTTGGTGTTTTATTATTTTGACAACTGCCGATTTTAGGTGATCTGAGCATTCAGCAGCTTTTGTGTCTGTACTACCGTGTTTACAGTCAGCATACCACCACTTACTCATTGTTTCTGACAAAGCAGAGTCCGAATATCACTTATAAAGCCATTACTTTGCTTGAAAAGTATATTTTTATCAGAAAGCAATGCTTTATCAACACACGAAATTCAGATTTGTCCATTGTTTCGAAAATTTACAACAATAGCTTCACTTAAATAACTGTTATTTGTAAACCAAGAATCCGAATGAGCCCAAATCTTGTCACGTGCCATTTGAAGATTAGTACTTCATGAAAATCATGTGGATTTTTTATTAGTGACGCGATCTATATGTCAGGCACGGGACTTATTGCGTGATGTTTTAGCTATGTCCAACACACGATAGCTCAGAATTAACTCTCCTACTAGACTTCAAAAACACACAGCTATTACATCTCACGCAGTCAAAATATGAAAAGAAACTAAAAACATTAAAACAAAATTCCTTGAAAATATCTAAGGAAGTAGCTTAAGACGCTTGGTACAATTTTTGTACTTTCACCAAACGAAAAAATTAATAAACACTGGAAAAATTAAATAAAAACAAAAATACCTGGTTGGGCGCTAACATTCTGATGAAATTAAAATTGCATTCATCCATAATGAAATGTGAATACATCAATTCTGGTCTGGATTTATTTTCGTTATTACCTGCTCTAAAGGGATTGGCAGCCCACATACATCAGTCTGTTCGAATTGCACAGCCTTTTAGGTAGCAGCTGATATATATATATATATATATATATATATATATATATGATTGTGTGTATGTATGTGAGAGAGAGAGAGAAAGTGAGAGAGAGAAAACGTTATATAATGTTTGATATATCAAAAAAGGTTTTTAGCCAAATCGTAAAAGCTTACCTACGACGTATTTCAAACTGAAGTTGTGTTTAAAAAAACATTAAAAATTAAATACAAAATTTTCACCATCCCTCTTCTTTTTTGCGCCTAATTAGTTTTATCAAAATATCGACATCACTTTAATTTGATGAAAAAAGCATCATTTTATTTCGCGTCACGAAAAAGCATTTTCTATTTTGTCTTAAATTTTCCTTATATATATATATATATATATATATATATATATATATATATATATATATATATATATATAAAAAGGCAGCATATTTTCATTCAACCCTGTTTGGTTGAAAGATTTAGACATGTTATGTCTATTTTTATTTTAATCCTATCATATTCATGGATTAATTTTTCGTTTTGTAATTAAAACCATCAAGGAAGGCGCCGTAATTCTCTTGGTTCTTTTTGTTTTCCCAAGTACTATTTGCATTCTAGACAAAATGTATCTCTCTTTGATTAAGATTGTAATTTCATGGGAGGTAATTTTGCTGCCAGAGAACAACCTCTGCAGACTTTAACTATTTTTCCAATATTTTTATCCATTATGGACCAGTATACAAAGCTTCTCATATAAGATAGTTTGGTCTAGTACATATAACTTGAGATTCCCAGATGTCGACTATGAAATTCATTTAATATCTGTTTTTGTAATATACTAGGTATTACTAATCTTTGTACAAGCATCAGTATTCCGTCATGTAGTCAGTAAGTTTTCAAGTTTGGGTTGTGTTATTTCTTTAAGTCTTTTTTATTTCTGCAACAACGATGTTTTGTTTAGCATTTTTTCTTTTATTTCTTCCAGGGTAACTGTTAATTCGCGGACAACATGCATAATATATTTTAAATTTCTATTTCACTTTTTAATGCCGCAATAACTGTTTTCTCAGACGGTTCAGTTTATTTTGGTATCAATCCTGATAACCCATCCGCATGTCTTATTTTTTGGACAGTAGGTATATCATCCTAAAATCATAATTTAATAAGATTGTAAGCCAGTGTTATAATCTATTTACTGTATGAGTAGGAATTCCTTTTTTTGAACTCTAAGGTCCCTGTATAAATTTGTAAAAAAATTTCAGTTCAAATATTTTTGTTAACGCCTTTTTCGATCTGACTGTAGATTTTTTTCTGTTAGCAGAGACGAACGTGAAGCATGTGACAGCTTCATCTTATCGTCATCATTTTTATCTAACACTACTACTGATATACCAAATTCACTAGGATCTGAAGCCAATAAGATTTCTGCTTTAGGATCGAGTTGCATTAATGAAATTGTTTTTTTAATTCTTCAAACACATTCTAACACTTATCAGCTCAATTACACTTTACGCTTTTTTTAAGCAAGTTGTTCCGTAAAGCTCTCATATTCTATATATTAGGTACATCAATTGCTTGATCCAGAAATGCTTTAAGCTTAGTAACGTTAGTTGGAGTAGACATATTCTTAATTGCCCTTGCACTCGAGAGTTCTAGTTGACGGCTCTTTGTATCTATGATTTGTCCTAGGTACTCGATTTTAGGCAATAACAATTCGCTTTTCCTTACCGAACTTGAACACGTACTCTCGTATTTTTCAAAAACTCTTTTCGCATGCCCGTTTATGTTGTTACTTAAATACACTTTTATTTAATATATTATCAAGAGAAGCATCTGCGAAATCACAATCTGCACGCATTGTTTATGTAGCTTATTTAAATATAGCTGCAACTACCTTTATGCCAAAGGGAGCTCAGTCGAAATTATACCATCTCTTGTGCGTATTTATAGTTGTTAACTCTAAATTTTCTTCAATCATTTTCTCCACAACAACGCTTTATTTTTAAAATCTAACCACTTCAGACGGTTGTAATATAGGTATATATGTGAAAGAAACACGCAAACAAATAAGTGGGCAGGTTCATGAATCTGGATATTGGGAGCTGATTAGGTAATTTAATTTATGTGAATTTATGATTCCCCACCTATCCACATAGTTCCCAAAATATTTCTCTTAAAGTTTTGTATTTTTGTTATTGAACCTGATGAAGCCAAATACTCATGGCGAAACGCGTCATTTATAAATTTTCCACTTTATCTTATATATATATACATATATATATATATATATATATATATATATATAGAGAGAGAGAGAGAGAGAGAGACGCTACTTATTAACAAAAGTCTTATCACTAAGATAAGCATTAGTTAAAACAACATCCCCATAACTTCAACACCTTTCCAAACAGAGATATCTCTTTGGGGCATCATACACTCAGCATCCATTTCGATTTTCATAACAGTTTACAGTCCTTTTTCGATATCGTCATCAGGCTGTCTTCATTTGAACGGCTAGGCTGGCGCTGACAAGATTCAGGCTGGTCCGAGATTTTGATAAAAACACCCTTCGCGAGGCGTGAATAATCTAGACGCTTCGTTTGTTTGAATGCGGCGATCATAAAGTACAACGCTTATTCAATGGCGTTTTAATGCCAATTGAGTATCACAATGGACCGTTTTTGCTTACACATGCGCAGTAAGACCCATTATGATTAGTTGTCAATTGACATTTTGGATATTTAAAATCATTGTATACTTTCTGAAAAGGATTCATATGTGTGTGTGTGTGTGTGTGTGTGTGTGTGTGTGTGTGAGAGAGAGAGAGAGAGAGAGAGAGACCGTGTCTATTCACATGCTTGAGCATCAGCGTCTGCAAGTTTTTAGCACTATTTATACAGACTTTTATATCTATCTATCTATCTATCTATCTATCTATCTATCTATCTATCTATCTATCGCAGTTTGTTCATCTATTTATCTCTGCTTGTTCATATCTATCTATCTATCTATCTATCTATCTATGTTTCATGTATATGTTATTCAACCTTGCAGTACAAAAATATGAAAGGACCAGTCATATTAAAGATTGAAGTGAGACCAGAATTTTACAAGATAAGCAGGAATAAAACAACAGAATCAGACGCGTTTGTGAGAGAGACGCCAGTATTCTTAGTCAGTATCAGCAAGAAATGAAATATACAGAAGTTGTAAGTGAATACGAGCTTCATTAGACAATCAGTTTATTGATACACCTAAAAAAATATATTGCCAATTCTAATGTCTTAAATGTGTAGCAAATTCGAAAAGTTTAAAAGAAAAAGGTTGTTTCGTTAAAGCCACCGGAACAAGAAATGGGATAATCATATTCAGAATAATATCAGAAAGAGTCATAAAAATATAGAAGGACTTATACGTGTTTTACAGAGTGTGCAAAAAACTCTGTTAAACACAACAACATTTTGAACTACTAGAAAAATTTGCATTATTTACATTGTTTGGACTGATGTCTTCATCTTTTTGACGTTTCGTATTATTATTATTATTATTATTATTATTATTATTATTATTATTGCATCCTGCAACTTTATAGCCACCAATTTGCAGTATGCCATTATTATTATTATTATGTCATTTTTCATCATATTTCGATTTCTGCTTTGGTCTCACTACCAACCAAGTCTGCGGGGAGACCTAAGGCAGGTAGTGGCGTGTTGTTATGACTCCATTTCATGTTTTTATATCTTCCCTATCATCCCCAGCATTACATAGATAAAGTTTTCCTTAGTGTGTGGGCTGTACTTAATAAGACAATTTTTTGTATATCTCTTAAGCTGGGGTTTCCAGGGATTCTTTCAATGTGTTGTTTTGTTCCATTTTTTATCATTCCAAGTGCACCTACTATCACTGGCACAAATCTTGTTTTCAATTTCCACATTTTTTCTATTTCAATTTCCAGGTCTTTATATTTTGACAGTTTTTCAAATTCCTTGATTGCTATGTTACAATCCGCTGGACAAGCCATATCAATTAATAGAGAAGCTTTCTCCTTCTGGTTTTTAACAATAATGTCTGGCCTGTTTGCTTCAATTTTTCTGTCTGTGTAGATGGTGTAATCCCATAGAATGGTTACATCTTTTATTTCTGTAACCGGTGCTGGGTGATGTTCATACCAGTGTTTGTTTACAGCTTTTCCATAATGTTTGCACATTGCCCAATGTAAATATTGCCCAACTCTATCGTGGCGATTTTGATATTCGTTTGGGGCAAGCACAGAACAGCCTGAGATTAGGTGGTCTATTGTTTCTTGGTGTTTATCACAAAACCTGCATTTTGGATCCATATTATTATGCATAATATTTGCCTGAAAGTTTCTCGTGAAAAGACTTTGGTCTTGTGCTGCAAGTATAAATCCTTCAGTTTAAGACTTTAATCCAGATGCACGTAACCATCGATGAGTATTAACTTTGTCAACATTGGATTTATTGGCACGTACTGGATATTGGCCATGCAGAGGTTTGTCTTGCCAGCGCTGTTTCATCTTTTCAAGAGCTTTATCTTTGGCTTTCATTTTCATATTTTTTGCCGCAATACTTGGTTCTTGGCTTCTGTTTTGCTTTTCTACAGAATCTACTAACTGCAAATCTTGTTTGTATTTACTGCCTTCTTTTATTATTGAAAATTTTTTCTTTCTTTCTTCATGTTGCCTTACTAATTGTATCATCCAATCCTTTGTTGTTTCTATGTATGTTAGTAAGCCAATAGTTGTTGTCTTGTATGACAATTCCAGCTGAATAAGACCCCTTCCACCTTCTTTACGGGGTATGTATAGACGGTCTACATCAGCCTTTGGATGATGCATCTTATGCTTAGAAAGAAGCTTTCTTGTTTTAGCATCCATTCGCCTGATGTCGTTTAGAGTCCAGTTTAAGATGTTGAAGCTATATTGGACAACTGGGATTGCAAGGCTATTAATGGCCATAACTCTGTTCTGTGAATTTAATTCAGTTTTTAATATCATTCGTAGCCTTCTATAGTACTCTTTACGCACTATTTCTTTCATTTTTTTATGGTGAATGTTTTCGCTCTCATTTACACCTAGGTATTTATAAGCTTCTTCTGGTTTTAATTCTTTTATTGTTACGGCAGGGTCTAGGCTAATTGAGGATGTTTCTTGTATTGATCCACGTAAAACTGTAGCTTTAGCACATTTATTCAAATTAAATTTCATTCCAATGTCTTCGCTGAAGCATTTTACAGTTTTCAGAAGACCTTCCAGCTCATTATCATTCTTAGCATATAACTTTAAATCATCCATGTAAAATAGATGGCTTATTTTCTTTTGGCCTACTATAAAACCACATTCTGTCTTATTAAGTTGACTGGTTAGTGCTATTAATGATATGCAGAATAGTAAGGGAATTATTATTATTATTATTATTATTATTATTATTATTACCATATATATATTATTTAGGATATTAACGTTGCCAAAATTTATGCCATTAAAATATTAATTTATTAAAGTAAAGTAAGATTAGTTAGGTTTATACTGAAACTTAAAAAGGAGCTAGAAACAAAAATCGTGAAAAGAGAAAAGGCAAAAAAGAAAAAAACGAAACAAATATTGGTTCTAAATGGATTAGTCAGAATCAACATGTTAAAGTAAGATTTTATTTCTATGTCTGAATATTGTCATTAATTCACTGCTTTTGTTTAATAATTTAGGTTTATTTAGGTTCTTTAATATTTTTTTTTCTGAAATGCATTAGTTACATCTATTTCCTATTCCATTATAAGATCTGGTTTTTGCTGTTATTTTACAGGTAATAATTCGGCTTTTGTTGTTATCTTTAAAAAACAAATATATTTGGAGAGGGCAGTACTATTCTTGTATTTAAGTAAGTTTTTCTTAGTTTAGGGAATGATTGAAATTTTTATAGATTAACTGTAGGAAAAGTCTGCCAATGTTAGTTTTGACGTTATTACTAAAAGGTGGGTTGAACGATATGATTTCTGTATCTGTTTGCCTTCATTGGGTTTATCAGAATATTCTAAACTTACAATGCGATTACTTTTATCTAAAGCCAATATATTTATTTTTACTGTTAGCAAAAATGGCCTTACTACTAGAGTTAGAAGATATTATTTTTAACGCTCTCTCTCTCTCTCTCTCTCTCTCTCTCTCTCTCTCTCTCTCTCTCTCTCTCTCACCAAACCCATTTTCTTTACATTTAAAATCTATGGGTCTATGGATCTGTCAAGTTGAATGTATCTTCGAACTTTTGTTGATATCCGCCGCTACGCGTGTCCTCTGATTATATGTTGCGTATATATATGCTTATGTATGAATATGTGTGTGTGTTCGCCGAACTGATGTATTTTTTCTTAAATTTTCTCTTTTAAGGGAACGACCGTTATTTTTATTCGTTCTTTTTTTTTTTTTTTTGAGGTCTTTGTGAATCTCATTCATGTAAAATTCTTTGTACAATAAAGACAAAAGTTGATGATGTTTCGCCTGAAATAGGCCTATACTTCCGATTTACCATGAAATAAAGTGTCTGCCTTCATTTTTCTTATATTTTCTCTATATGTATTTATATACATACATATTTAGAGCTCTCTTAGAGAGTTATCCTACGACTGTATATACAGGATACTCCTTTGGATTCTTCTATACCCACACTGCATGCTGACATATATATATATATATATATATATATATATATATATATATATATCCAAGTGAATAAGAAACGAAAGAATATTAGCAACGTTCAAAACATTAATTTAAAACAGTGTTCAATATAGAAATAGAGCTATGAACATTTATTATAAATTTTAGTTTAGAATATGTACAAATTACAAACTACTACAAAGTGTACATTTTGTTTCGGCGTTGAAGGAACAGTGTCTCATCAGGTAGTAAACTCTATTTTTTGAAGGGAGATGGAAGATTGGTCATTTTTGTGTGTGCGATGTAAGTGGCTAGAGAGAATGAGAAATCAGGAATTAGGGACTGTAAAAGAGACATTGAGCAAAAAGAGGAAAACGGTAGAGAAAGAGAGAGGTAAAAAGAAATATGGTGAAAAAGTTCAGAAAAAGAAATAGCTTATAAAACCCACATTCAAACGAATATAAATTTCAAATGATCAACAGCTAAACGATTCATTGTTCTCTCAGATTTGTAAACTAAAATTTTTATTTATTTTGAAAAATGTCGTGTCTGTAATTTTACTTAAAATTAACCGTATTAGAATCAAATATTATTTTCAAACCTACTTATTCTGATTCAAACATCTATATATCCTAGGTGTGTTGAATTCTCTACACATTTCCTTATGCGTCACAAAATGTCAGCCCTTAATTTCTGATTGCTAGCAGCAGTTACTTCACTGTTCTATTTCTTTATGTACTTTCCCCATGACTAGCATACTCCTTTAATGTTATTCTCGTCATTCGTCGGTAGAATGTCGCTTATCCAACATTTACAGCTACGTCGGTATTAAACTCTTATCTTTGTTTTTTTTAGGCATTTTTTTATCTCTTTATAGTTTGTATAGTTTCCAAAAGGCATCTTTCACTATTATCTTTACAACTTTTTACTTCTGCTGTCTGTTACTAAACTGCTTAGATAAATTTATCCGCTTGCTATTTTTTCTGTCGATAATAAATCGTGGTATATTTTCTAGTTCTCTTCGGTTCTTATTCTCATTCTCTCTCTCTCTCTCTCTCTCTCTCTCTCTCTCTCTCTCTCTCTGTACAGATTAGATATAATAAATCCTGCGATAAAACACATCCTTGTCGTAATTCTCCTAATAAGTTCGTGTATTCACTAAATGTGTCCTCATTCCGCATGAAATCTTTTTTTTTTTCCCAGTCAACTATATGGCACTTTTGTAGATGTTTCTTTTGTCATAGACCTTGTGCAATTTATAATGCATAGCAAGTGATTTTTCAGTATTTTTTGCAACAAATTATCTCTTTACAAAATTCCTATCAGCTACCTCGTTGCACATGCCTTAATCTATTCCATGTTCTGAAATCTCCTTCACTCCAGAGGCGATTTAATTTTAGGAAAAGAAATAGTGCAGCGAAATCTATCTATCTATCTATCTATCTATCTATGTCGATTGATCGATTGAGAGAATTTAAAAAATTATATATATATATATATATATATATATATACAGCCGCCATTCCCCATCCCTACCATTCATGAAGACTAATTCTGGGGAAAATGTAAAATGTCTCGCATATGAAATCCGAATTTTGTTGCACGGCTGATGCTTACCGTTAATTATTTTAGCATCTGGCATTGATTTATCTCATAACAGCTCAGATTTCAACCCACAGGATCTATATGTGTGCACCCGGGAATAATACACGCTTGGCGTCATTGTCAGACCGTTGACAATCAATATTTTTTAAAGTAAGGTTAATCGAGTGCTTAAAAGCGGCAGGAAATCAACAGTTCAATACGTACAACGACTCAGATCTTATACAGCAGTGTACCTTCTCTTTGGACGGCTGTCGTTCAATCCCTGGAGATGACTGACATTTACTTGAAATGAGAGGTATTTTCCACGATGCGTAAGTATAAAAGAAGGCTGTAATAATAATTATTTGTTAGACCTCTGCACCCAGTGAGAACCGAATTCAGTAATTTGACCTATCAGATCAGCTAGATAACCATTTCACTAGGATGAGATTCCTAAAAAAGGGATCAGGCATTCAAAATATTATATATTTCACTCCTAAAATCAGGCAACCAAACTTGTATATATTTCACTCCTAAAAGGGGGTCAGGCATTCGAACCTGCATATATTTCCTTCCGAAAAACGGGATCAGGCATTCGAATTTGTATATTATTTCACTCCTAAAAAAGGGGTCAGTCATTCAAACTTGTATATGTTTCTTTCCGAAAAAGGGATCAGACATTTGAACTTGTATATATTACACTCCTAAAAAAGGGAACAGGCATTAAAATCTGTATATATTTCCTTCCGATAAAAGGGATCAGGCATTCGAACTTGTATATATTTCACTCCTAAAGAAGTGATCAGTCATTTGAACTCGTTATATTGCAGTTCTAAAAGCATTGTCGTGTTTTTTATAGTAAATAACAGGCAGTAATTATTTATTGATTTTTTAATATTAGAAAACTCAATGAGAATCGAATTAAATCGCGAGAATGTAGAGAATACATATCTCGAAAATCAGTATTCTAAAGCTAATTTAGTATCAATGTAAAAATACTATTTTGTTCGAAATTCTGCGATCAGGAGTTATCGTTATTTACATTATTTATATTCGGTAGATAGACTCTTTTCGTTCCACTGCTCATGTCTATGAATATTTTCTTGTTCGTATTACCATTTAGTACTACTCAGTTATAGATCACCCATTTCCAGTGATGGCAAGTACACACTGTCTGACACAAGGATTGAACATGCAACCAATATGTCACCAAATTCACAAACCAACGCTTTTATCTAGTAGGTCTTTTATTCACTACGGTTAAGAGCGTTAATTTGTGATTTTAGTGACAGTGTGTGTAATTTCAATCTTCTGGTCTGACAGTGTGTTCTTACACAGAGTCTAACCTTATAGATTAAATATGGTGTTCAATTCATAATTACTTATAGGTTACCAAGATTGATATGCAACGGTCGAATTGTTGTGATAACAACAATAAAATCGACGACAACCGTCCGAATAGTCATAGACTAAATAGTAAAAATGTACGTTTATGGACACGTTAATGAATTGGGCCAAGGGAACAAATCTCTCCAATTATCTTCTCTCTTCTATACTGAAATATTTGCAGTATATTTGATTATTTAGTGATCATCTAAAGACATTTCAATTCTTGAACGCGCGGAAAATAGTTAGTCGCACATTAGAAATAATTGAGAGATATTTTATTTAACAGTAAATATGTTTAAAATGTTAATACAAGTTTAGAATCTTTTATTCGAAATTCTAGAGAACAGAATTGATACATTTTTCAGATATTTTTGGATTTTAAATTACATAAACTCTGAAATTAGTGTTAAATAAACATCATACACACTGAATGTAGTCTTATATAAAATATAATAAATTTTGCGTACATATAGATAAAGTTAATGACGTTAGTAATGTAATTCTCACTCGGGTTTTTGAGTAGTTAAATTAAATTTCACGTAAAAATAATCTTTTACAATTTCTTTAGGTACACATAATAAATTGTCACTGCTTACAAAAATGTCTAAATCCGACACCAAACTATTACTTCTATATTAGCCGTAAGAAACAGGAGGCAAATGATACATCATCGATGACATCACTGTGAGTGTGAGAAGGAGAATTCAATAAGTTATCAGTCTCTACCAACGATGTCGGGTTTGATTAAAATGTTACAATAGATACGCGTGAGTCCATATATACATATACATATATATATAAGACAATCTGTGAATCTGTGTGTGACTGTAATCTATGCACGCCTACATTTTGTAATCTACGCCATTCAAACTTTCTAGGGACATATATCTACAGGGAAGCCAGGTCGACACATACTTTTTAGTTTAAGTTCAGCAATTTTCCTTTGCGCATCTTTTGGCCAATGGAGCCGATTATTTACATTTGCTCCGTAAAACATCTAAGATCTAAGATGGTTGCTAGATTACGTCACAAAAATCAAATCACACGTGTCAAACGCGACAAAAATTAAAAAAAAAGAGCCTTTATTTCTTATATTTATTCCGATGTTTTACAAATTCATTTAGTCAACAAAAAAATGTGAAAATTTTTCCCCGTAATTTTGAAAAAAAAGAAATATAAAACAAAATACGTGTTTTTGCGAACAAAAACAAAATATATAAAAAAAAGTGCCAATGGTTGATTTAATTATGTATGACTTTTTTTTTCAGATTTAATATTTCATACTTCAGAAAATAAAATTTATAAAATAAAGCTGTTTTCTTCGCTAAATATTTCATGCGGGAAATCAGCTGTTTGTAATTCGTGTGGCATTAATGCAACATTTTCCCCTAAAATTAAATGTCTATATTTTTAAATATTCTTAGAAAATTTCTTAAATACATTTATTCAACAAAAAATGTTAATATTTTCCCCCGTAATTTTGAAACAAAAACAAACGCAATGTTGTTTACAATGTCACACAAAACATCAACTCACGTTTACGCAAAACAAAAGAAAATAGTTTTTTAATGGAATTTTTGAACAATTTTTAAATAACAATTTTTTATATAATTATTTTTTTTTATATAACTGAGTTTTAAAGTGAGGCGGCGACTACAAGTGGTCGGAAATCGCAACACGCTGCATTAATCATCTGATTAAAAAAATGTTCTGAGTTGCACGAGCAACGCCGGGTTATGGTGCTAGTATATATATATATATATATATATATATATATATATATATATATATATATATAGGAAAAACTAGTAAAAAGTTGTAAGTTTAAAAATGTACTTTTTTGTTATTATATATATATATATTTGCTATTTCAAACTGGCCTCGACCGTTCATCAGAAACAAATGATTTTAAAATTTAAACTAGAAGCGTTCGCCACGAGAGCGTTCGTCGAGAGATGTTTACATCACGTGACGTAGAAAGCGATAGAGTTTTTTAATATTTGTAAACGTAAACCTATCTCTAATAATACTTTTAAATGTTGTTTTAATGAAAAGTTTTTTAAGTGTATTTGTTTCTGATGAAAGGCCGAGGCCGGTCTGAAATATCAAATATATATATATATATATATATATATATATATATATATATATATATATATATAATAGAAATAAATAAATACTGTCAAAAAAAATTTTGAACTTACAACTTTTTAGTAGTTTTTTCTATACATATTAAGACAGTATACGTGGATCATCATTATGATATATATATATATATATATATATATATATATATATATATATATACTACTTCATCTCAGAAGTATAGAAAAATACATACGAGTATAGTATTTGTATATAAACAAAATGTATTATTTTATCTTGAACGGCAAAGATATGATTGACAAATGTATCCGGTCGTGGATATTGTCTGCGTGAGAACAAAGGCAGAAAAACAGACGTCAACCGATTTGAAAGACGATAGCCAGCAAAGATGACTCACAGATGAAAATAGTTTGAAATTCAGTTATGTCCACTTCGCCCTAATGCATTTTGTAAAGGCATGAAACCATTAATTCATGATATTTGTGACTGAAGAAGAGCAAGCATGTATGTAGTGGTAAATGGCTTTTCTATGACTCCCTTCCATAACTAAGCAATAGCATTAAATTCAAACAACTTAATAATTCTTAATATTCTTGCACATAAACAATAGTGAATTCATTTGTCCGACATATTGTTATTCGATGAATTTTGTTAAAATGTTTTTTGTGCACAGTGTGCGATCTATTTGTTTAATATTCAATATTGATTTCTGCACATTGACAAAGAAAACTTTAATATTGAAAAATAAATATTTGTTGTGTAAAATATATGCTATTTCTTGTAACATGAAGCTTGCAATACTGCGATCGGAGGCTGAAAAAGAAAAACAAGTGTTATTTGTTTAAACCTGCCGGCCAGGATTATTTAATATCGACAGCCAATGATCGATGAGATATTAGCAAAAGTCACTCGGGAGCCAACTGGGAGTAAATGTAAATTTTAGAGTTTATAATCTAGAAAATATCATACATATCTGAGTACCTCGCCGTGGGATAGTGGCGAAGAAATTCATTTCGTCGACCTTTAATACGATAGTGAGATTGCGCATTACTAAAAGACCCACTCTATTAGGTTTGTGCAAGATGAGGTTAAATTTAATATGAACGCACCAAACGGTGAGCGTATCTTATATTTTTGGCCGTGTACCAAATAAAGTATAAATAATTATAACGTCTATAGTTGATAATAGTTTTACGTAAATTACATAGAACAAACAAAGTAAGGATCCATAATTGTATGAAGACCTTGAGATAAAAAAAATTCAAGTAGTACAGAGAAAATTATAAAGACTGCATGGTGACAATCTTTGCCAAACCTAAATGCAATAATCCTGCCTTCACAGGCTGTGTTAAATGGAAAGTTTTAAAGGAACTTGCTGAAATTGTGTATAATTTTTACAACATATTCACACATCAAATTTCTTAATTACTCATTAGAAGAAGAAATTTACATTCGAGTACTCGCTGTATACTTATTTTGTGTATATATAGACGCTGTAATACCTTTTTAAAGAGTTATTTTACCGTATTACACTGTATTACATATTTATTTTCATCCACCATGAATTGTGAGTGATGCAATCAAGGCAGAACTATGGTTGTATGGTAGGAAAAGTGGAACTCTTCTGCTTTTGTAAACAAAAAAGGTGTAACTCTCTAGCCTAGCCGTTCCCAAATAGTGTGGTGTACCTCATAGGTGCAGATCGCCTCACATGTGTCGCAGAAGACGATAGCAGATAAGACAGAATGACAGAAAGAAAACCAAACATTTCGAAAGCGCTTAAAAAATTCATATAACCCTACCAAAAAATTAGATTTTAAAATGTAAAATGTTATTATGACTTACTTGTAATTGAATGCATGAGTCCCAGTATAAATTGTTATAAATAACTATTGACCGATCTTGTTATAGTGATAATTTCTCATCATTTTACTTATTAAGAATATAGCATCTGGGGTGCGCAAATTAGAGACGAGAGGTATCAACAACAATGTTCTGACTTTTAATTCGCGCTTATTTCCGTGGAGTTAACTTCTTTCAGACTAAAAACTGAAAAACCAAAGCAAACTTGAATTCAACATAATTGTAAGTGTATTTCTCCTTTCTTAACTCTGTTTTTAAAAAAATTAAAAACGTCTTTTAAGAAATGAAAAATGAATTGCTATCATTTTTTATTAACCTTTGCTTCGTATTTAAAATTATATTTTAAGGTAATGTGAAATTTTAATTTGTTTCTTCGTAGAAATTGTATTATGATAGGCATCTCCCTTGTCTCTGGTATATCTTGGTAAAAATATATATTTTTTTACATGTTACCCTCTACCTCTATGTAAATTCATAAAATTTTAAGAAATTAAATTTTGTATGGAAAACTTATTGTTTCAATTGTATTATAAGAGATATCTCCCCTTTTTTCTGGTATATCTTGGTAAAAATATATTTTTTTTACATGTTACCCCTACCTCCATGTAAATTCATAAAATTTTAAGAAAATTACATTTTGTATGGAAAACTTGTTATAAGTTAAAACCATGACTCCTTGGGGAATACACTCCTGATCAAAATTTTAAGACCACTTAAAAATCTTTAAAAAGAAATATTTTTTTTACGGATAGATTTTAAACTCATCCCACTTAAGGTTACCAATACTACAATCTAAAAGATTATGGAAACAAAAAGCTATATTCCAAACATTTTATTAAGAAATTTACATTTTTATAAAATGAGGCGATTTACACATGATCAAAATTATAAGACCAGAGACAAACATTCTACGAAATTGTACAAAAAGTGTATGAAAACATTCAACAACCAAATTTAATAATGAGTTCTACCTTCACTGCCTTTGATGACTTAAAAAATTCTGTCGGGCATGCTAGAAATAAGCGTTTTCCATTAAGGTGCGGGGGATGTTGTCCAGCTTCTGAAGATGGCTTCACGAAGTTCATTTTTTTGTTCAATATTGTTTGCCATTTCGATAAACATCTCTTGTCATCCATCCTCAAACATTTTCAACTGGGTTCAAGTCTGGTGAGCATGCAGGATGCCCCAAGAGATGGACCCCATTTTCCTGTAGAAAGGTCAAGGTCCGTCTTGCAACGTGGATTGCAGCATCATTCTGTTGGAATAACCATCTATCCACACACAAACGATGGCCCTCCATTATCAATGATGCTTTTTGTAGCATGCTAACATAACGAGCAGCTGTTTGACAACCCTGCACCACCTGGAGCTCCATCGTCCCTCTGTAAGAAAAGGCACCCCATACTATTAGGGACTCTCTACCACTATGATGCATGGAGAAAATTTCAGGAGGCATGTTTTTGTTAGGCCAATATCGTTGGAAGCCATCACGACCATCTAGATTGAATTTTTTCTCATCAGAAAACAGGACTTTCTTCCACTTCTCAACGTCCCATGTTTGGTATTCACAACCAAACATTAAGTAGTCCACCTTGTGACGTGGAAGCAGCCGAGGAATTTGTTTACGCTTTTTATTTACCATGCCTTTTTGTCTTAAGTGTCGTCTGATGGTTACGGGACTGCAATCAGCATCTGTGACTGCATTAATTTGACTAGAAGAAAGTCACCCCTCGTTCATAACAACCCGTCTTATTCTCTTACTCAATGCAGGAGAAATGTTTTGGGGCCTACCAGAGGATTTTGCTTTTCCATAATTGTCACTGTTCTTTAGAAAGTTGCAAATCACAGTTTTACTGCGATTTACCTTAGCTGTGATCGCCCGCCGTGACAAACCTTGCGTATGGAATTCTAGAATTCGAGAACGCTCAACTTTGGTAAGTTTACTTGCTTTAGGCATGGTAACACCTTTACGCAGTGATTGCTAATCTCTAACTGGACTAAAAACATTGGAATTGCCATAGATCTAACAATTTATACCCCTGGTCTGATAATTTTGATCATGTGTAAATCGCCTCATTTTATAAAAATGTAAATTTCTAAATAAAATGTTTGGAATGGAGCTTTTTGTTTCCATAACCTTTTAGATTGTAGTATTGGTAACCTTAAGGGGTAGGAGTTTAAAATTAATCTGTAAAAAAAAATTTCTTTTTAAAGATTTTTAAGTGGTCTTAAATTTTTGATCAGGAGTGTATAAATCATCTATATCTTTTTTCAAACAAATCCTTGATTTTCCGATAATCTGATCCTAATAGTAAATAAAAATTGCAATGAAGCTATGATATTTTTTAATTAGATAAGTTTCTTATTGCTTATATATATATATATATATATATATATATATATATATATATATATATAAGTGACGAGTTGTGTAAGTATTTGTTTGATAGATTTGACTTTGTGTCTCCATTTTGCGGTCTAGCTCGACGGGAGTTGTGCTGAGATGTAAAACAAACTTTTAGAACGCTTACGACATCTTGAAATTTTTCAGAAAGACAAAATTAGGGGTAGCAAAATATATATTATCACCCCACAAAGCCAGGGATCAGTTTATGTATTGATTATAATATAGAATCTATCACCTCACTTTATATTATCTATATCTCTATATGTTGACCCTTCTCCTCTCACCCTAATTCAATAGAGACATTCTACATTGTTATCTATATCTAGAAAAGTGACGAGGGCGGACGTTGTGTAAGCACTTGCTATGTAAATCCATCATGTTTTTTATGCTAATTATTCCTTATACTACCCGAGTGAAACCAGGCTAAACTGCTAGTATATATATATATAATAGACTGAAGAAAAACATCGAGGAGTAATAAATTTTTACAAGAATTATTTTCATTTTAAAAATGGTAATTATTTATAAAGTTTAAAAATTATTTTATAGATTCTCCAAAACCTTTTTTCGTTTTAGGTTAATAAGTGAAGACTATATTTACTAATCGAAAATAGAAAAAAACTTAATATAATGTATATTCCAGTGCTGTGCAATATAGATATTATTAATTTAGTGTTGCATCGCTAAACGGAGCCGTACTCCCCAACAACAACAGGGCTAAAACGGGATATACTGAGTAGAGTGAGTTACTGTTTCATATTTTTATGACTGAAATTTTAATTCTAATAACTGTTTATTTTTTAAACCATTATTGATTTAGATATGTAATGCATGTGAGCACATTTTCTATTTTTTTATTTAAAAGTCCTTCCAATTCTTGCTATTTAAAATAGAGTAAAAAATCTTTTTTTAATTTTACACAGTTTTCATTCATACAAAATATCATTCTCAACATCGTAATAGTGCAGTAGAATTGTTTAGCCTGCATGTTGTGGTGGTATATAAAGTTTTGTGTGAAGTCATAATTTTATTGATTTATTTATTTTTAATTTTAAAATTTAAGCCTTATTAAATGTCATTTCCTTTCTGCTTAGTTTTCTGTGATTATGTCGGCGATCCTGCGTGAACAAGAGGAAAGTGAACTTCGAGCGTCGGGCCTTCAACCCTGAATGGGCAAAAATACTTTTTCATCGAGCGTTTTGGACATGCCCAGTGCCTCATATGCCTGAAGACTGCGGCTGCCAGGAATAGTACAGCGTGCGACACCACTATGAGGCAGAACACTGATCATCAAACTTTGCGTCGATGTTTGTCGCCGAGAGGATGGGCGCCATTGTCAGACTGTCAGGTAGCCTGCAAAAAAAAAAAAAAACAACTTCGTTTTTCCGGAAGTAGACTGCTGAAGCTGACAAGGTGACGCGCGCCAGCTATGTGGTTTCCCTCCTCCTTACTCGCGGGATGAAGTCATTCGTGGATGCGGACTTAAATCAAGAAGTGCCTCATTGCTGTGGCGGAGTCCATCTGTCCAGGGCACCGTTCTGCTTTTGAAAGCATGTGCCTTTCTTTCTGCACCTTTTGCCGTTGTGTCGTGGAGGTATCAGACTAAAGTTTTGCTGCTCAACTCCCGTCGCCTTCACTCTCGCTTTTGGTGAGAGCAATAACACAAATGACACAGCCCAGATACCAGTTTATTCATAAAGTCACTCAAAATTTATGTGTGTGGGGAATTCCTCCAGCTTGTCCCGCTGCGTGCATCACCAGTGGGCAAGACATTTTTATGCCGTGCTTCAGTGTGTGGAGCAGCACTCCTTGGGTCTCTACCGTCTTGTGTGCATAACAATTGACGGTGCCCAGGCGATGACTGGGGAGAAGAAGGATACCGATTCGCTGCACCTGAGTCACTGTGAGGCCTCCGGACACACTCATCATATTCACAAGGTGCAATGCATCATCACCCAAGAGTCTCTCTGTGGCAACCTCTTTGATGTCATGTCTGATGCAGTGTAGGTGGTCAACTCCATATTCTTCCGCAGACTCAATCACCGCCAGATCCAGGTACTGATGGATGAGGTAAACGTACATTTCAAGGACCTGATCTTCTTGTGTGAGGTCCGCTGAGTCGTAAGGCAAAGCTGTCCTGTGTGTGCGACCTGTAGCAGGAGATCATCACTCTTCTTCGTCAGAAAATCTTTCCTCACGCTGACCACTTCTTCGACCCGCGATGGCTCGCTCACCTGGTTTGGTAACAGACATCACTACGCACCGGAACGACCTCAACGTGAAACTGCAAGGCAAGACAGTCAAGACAGTCTAGTGACAGATATGCACGCACACATCATCGCCTTCTAGGTGAAGAAGAACTTGTAGTAGGCTCAGTTACCTAATGATCAATCTGTGCATTTTTCTCACCTTGCTGCTTGTGCCCTTGATGACATAGACCTAGAAACTTGAGTTAGTGTAGTCACCTCTCTGCGAGAGATATTTGTCTCTCGTTTCGCGAAAGTCAAATCGTTGGATGTAGACTTCAAGCTTTTCACTGTCCCCGTGGACGACACAACTTTCTCCCTGCCTGCAGACAGAGTTGGTGAAGCTAGACTGCTTTCCTTCTTCCCCGACCTCGTCTTTTTATTCTAATAATTTTCCAACATATATTGCGAAAATTCAATGCATCGTTGCCATTTTTGGCAGCACCTACTGTTGCGAGCAGCTATTCTCCAAAATGAAGTACACGAAGTCTCACCTTTGTTCCCGACTTTCAGATCACCACCTCACTGACATTTTTCTGCTGGCTACCTTTTCCTTCGAGCTGAACATCGAAGCATTTTTTCATAGCAAACAGTACTATCCGTCTGACCGATTTATGTTTTTCGATAAAATTCTTATAGGCAATACAGTTGGTTAAGTACATATATATGTTTTTCAATAAAATTCTTATATACCTTTGTAGTGTTTCATTAATACTAGTCAAGGTAAACTAGGATGTGTCCACTTTTGCTGGTTAAGGACATGCTATAATTTCTTTCCTTATATATATATATATATATATATATATATATATATATATATATATACGCATTCTATAATATAGTATTCCCTTTAGGGATTTTGTTTGTAACTCTGGCTTGTAGACTGCCCCCAAAAGTTTCATCTGTCCCTAATACTGAAATGGTTTCCTGTCCCTGATCTACGATGTCATTTCGAACAAGGAACTCATATATTCGTCCAGTTAGATTTGATATTAAGACTTTGTATGTCGTGGATAACTAGATATGTGGCCGTTCATTTTAGAATTTTGTAGTGTCATCTGTTTTGAGGATTAAATATGTAACTTTCTAAACAAGCCATTATGAGCTTTGTTCATGATCGTTGATGGCATCAGAGAACGGATTTACTAATGCTTTTTGTATAGATGTTAATACGTCTAATTGATAAGACGTCTTTTGACCATTTCAGAATATTTTCTTTTTTTATTTTGTGAAAGTTTGTTGTGCTTTTTTTAATGTTAATACTCCATTTCTGTTCCTCTATTTCTTTGTACTTCGGTGTTTATTAAACTTTCCAATTCCTTTATGTAATTCTGCTCATTTCCCATAAGCAAGAACTCTTTTAATACTTCATGTGATGCTGCTGTTATTTTTCTTCTATAGGATTCATTATTTTCCTTGCTTCTATATAGAATTTTTATGTTGCAGATATAAATTTTGTGCGTTTGAAAATATACTTATTTTCCTATATCTTTTTTTCTTGAGATTTAATCGGACGTGTTGCTTCCGGCGCGAATGTCAAGCAGTACATCATGCGTTTTCAAAATTTCTGGCGGTATTAATTGCGTTATGATGCTCTTTTCCTAACAGACGGTATCTAACTGATCCTACTGTAATGTGCAATCGAGGAAATAAAGTCAACCAACGCGTATTCGCGAAATTAAAAATATAAAATGGTGACAATTTTCCATGTATGTATGTATGTATGTATGTATGCTCATGTGCGTATTTACATATGTATACATGTGTGTGGGAATCATGTACTTGTACACTACCGGCCATAATTATTAGGCCACCCCAGTTTTTTTTTGTTTTTAAGAAATGACGTATTTCATACTGTTTTTAGTATTTATTGCCAAGTGGATAATTCTAAATAAAAATAGAATGGTTCTTTTGTTATTTTTACTTTACAAGGCAAGGAAGTAAAAATAAACTCGTCCAAATCACACTAAATTTTCTTTATTCTATTATTGAAGAAACTGTAATATAGACAATTATTAAATATTTATAAATTCATTTGATGCACACGTTATTGTGCAATATTAACCAAAAACATTCTATTTATATTTACAATTATTCACTTGACAATAAATGCAAAAAATATTATGAAATACATCATTTTTTTTAAACACTGGGGTTGTCTAATAATTATGGTAGTGTACATATCGAGTGCTTAACATTTTGCCCATAGTTAGAAGAATGTGTAAACATGATGGAAAGAAATAGAAAACAAAATTATTATCTATTGTCGGTGAGTTTGCAGAATGAAAAAATAAATTTAAACAAAGAAATAAAAGAACAGAAAAACGCGTGGCGGCGGTGGTGTTGGTGGTGGTTCAGATTTGATACTCTACAATCTTATCAGTAATCGCTAATAAAACTGATTTTTCAGCTGAAAACATTAAATCAGCAGGATATTCAATCGAAAGCAATATATGAATAGGGTAATTATCCGAACGCACTATATCTACAGGACATTCAACCGAAAGAAATATATCAACAGAAAATCTAACCGAAATCAATAAATCAACATCAGTCAGTCAATTAAGTGCTATATTTGAAACACGATTATATCTTGAAAAAGACATGACTCACCGGGTAGAAGATTTTTCCGCAGTAAGTTGCCATTATTTTCTATGGTAGACTGGTTGCCAACCAAGGCTATAGAACCAAATCTGTCCTGTTATTTAACCCATAGCTGGAGGAAAGAGATGCGTTAACACTTTTCCCAAGAGTAGTTACGCTTAAGTATAGTCAGTAGAAAGTAACATATGAATAGGATGATCAGATAAAAGCAATGCATGAACAGGATATTCAATCAAAAGCAATATTTCAATAATATATTTTGGCGAAAACACTTTATAAACGGTATGTTCAGTCGATTCAACTGAAAGCAAAATATCAACAGGATATTTAGTCGAAAGCAATACATAAATAAGATAGTCAAAAGCAATATATCAACAGGATATTTAACCGAAAGCGCTATATCATCAGGTTATTAAAAATGAAAGCGATATACCGATAAGATATAGCTTGAAGACTGAGTCAATTAGCTGATGCACACGATTCTTCACCTGAAACGCTTCAAAAGGTGAAGTAAATTTAATGATGAAATTATTCTTTAAAAAGGCATTGAATCCTAAAGGCATTTTAAAAACATTAACATTACTTATTTTATTTTGATTGTTCACGACATTTACAAAATCAATAAAAGATCTAAGTGTTCTTTTCTCAATGTATGAAGCCCGTACGACAAAATATGGGGAGCGTCTCAGCATCTTTGTATAGAAACTTCAGCTAAGTAGAGTAAAAGAAAGCAGCTGATAACAGCTGTAAAGATATAAAACTGATTTCAAAGTATTTTGCGACTGTTGCGTGATTTATACGGCAATGGTCCACTGGTCTCCCATGACAAAGTCCTCCCGTTGCTGTTGCAAATGAGAAATAGCCATATGCAGAATGCAATTAATGAAGCAGTACCAGGAGCAGGTGCGTTTAGAATTCTCCACCCCATCATTCAATAATACAACTTTTGCAATCATTCATGTATATCGATAATGAATAGACATACAAACATAAACACACACACACATATCTATATATCTATATATATATATATATATATATATATATATATATATACTATGCCTTGTATGCAGCTGTCTTTGCCTAGACGTGGACATACGAGCTTCTGTACGTATAAAATTTATATATATATATATGTGTGTGTGTGTGTGTGTATCTGTACATGTTTTCGGATCTAGTATAAACGTTTGACTTGATAAATAAATAAAACCACTGGATAGATACAGACGAGAGCGAGATGAATGTTAAGAGTTTCATGGCCGGATTATTTGAACAATTTTAACTTCTCGTTAAAGCAAATATGAATTTCTCATTATATAAGTGTCCGAATGAACAGAATATAAATATTAAATATAGTGAATGACGCTTGCTTCTTAAACATTGTTGTAGGGGTTTAAACTCCTCAGGAAATTTTTCTCCTACTGTTGTTTCCCTGTATTTTTCTGTTTTATATGGAGCTTGATGTAATTTAATATCTTTGTATGTGCATGGATCTATAGATATTTTTTGTTGTGTTGATCTCTTTTTAGTCTGTTGTATTGTTTACAAGGGGCTAGTTACTTTTTCTTGCTTTTTTTGTGTTAATGCCTGTTTAATTACTTTATAACGAATTGGCTTCTTATTGTCATTTTGGGTAGATCTTTTTTTACTGTGTTCGATTGATCCTTTTCCAATTAAGTGTCTGTTTTCTTGTAAGTATTTATGTTTGTGAGGATGCTACATGATTTTTTTCTCAGTTTGGTTGTTTTTATAGTATCTTCTGTTCTTTGTTATTTTTTTTGTCATGATTGAGTTTCTGTGTAGCAACGCTGACCTCACAACTCAACAATATATATATATATATAATGTATATTTGGGAAGAAACGTTTCTTTCAAATACTGAATACGGCCGACAAGGAAAATATAATTAATATTTTACTATGTTTGTCCAACATCTTAATATTTTCCCGTTTTGGAATAACAGAAATAAGGAATATAAAAATTGTTCATGATTTTTATCACCTTAAGCGCTTTCGGTCACTTTTATAGCCATTTTCAAGTGTCTTTAGGTCTCTGCTATTGTTATTTTTTTTGTGATAATTTGACTGTTATGTAATACTTTATTTTGTTTTTTTCTTTTTTTGAGAAAGAACATTCATTTCAAGCTTCCACATTTTTTATATTTTCTCATAATCTTGCGTAAGGACGTTTGCATTTACTAAAATCACCTCGTTATTCATTATTCATCATTCAAGAAAAAGGAAAACTCTCAAGACAATAATGTTCATAACATCATATTCGTAAAAGCAATTAAAAGCTTTTCTAATTATTTAATGTCTTAGTCTAATTTCATGTTTTATTTTATGATTCGAATTAAATTTTAAAAAAGTATTTGAATATTTAAATTCTCTAATATATTCTCCTCATAACTAAATATTTATCTCTCCAAAAATTAATTTCACGAAATTTCATAACTTAAATAAGTGGCGAGTAACAGAAAAAATGGTTTACGAAGATTTTCTGAAAAAAAAGAACAATATAAAAAGAAGGTTTCTACAAAGTTTTAATTCATTAGTGAATAATTCCTGTAGGGTTCATTAAAATCATTTATCCGACTTCTACAAAAAAATTTTAATCAATCTAATTTGTCACTTGCTGATGCATGAAAAATAATTTAATCCAAATTCTGATGATTCTAGTAAGGATAATTAAAAATCCATAAATAAATCCCATGGTCATTCCTTCAACAAAAATTTCGAAGGCTTTAACAATGATGTAAAGAATAATTTTACACCAAAAAATCCTTTGGTCTTTCTTAATAATAACAAAGAATTTGACCATAAAACTTTTATTATTCAGTTTGGGGCATTTTTTTTTATTATTTATGTTTCTTTTCTAGCAAAACATTAGATGTTCCGATAAATAAATAGTCGACTAAATTAAGCAAAATTGAAAATAACTCTGATATCTCATTTTAACAGATATATTTATCAAAGTTACGATATCTTGAATTACTAAAGAGTAAATTTATTCAATAAAATCGCTATTGACTTCAACCACAGCCTCTAGACGACTTCTAAATCTCCACCCTTCTGAATGGTCTCCTTGTTTAAGTTCGTGAATGCTGCCATAATCCTTGTCTTAGGTTCATCTTTGGTGAAACAAGGAATTGTATTGGTTTCTCACTCAACAGCGCCTTACACATAAGAGAATAACAGTCTAGAAGTTACGTGACGAGATATAAGGGGTGATGTGGTCGCAGAAATTGCTTAACAGCCATGATTGGGTTCTCCAGCTAGTGTAGTCCCTGTTGTCATACATAGGGACTTTAAACAAGGGCAGCACTATCTCCTCTGTGTTGAGTCTGAGATTCTCACCATCAAATTCGCTTTGAATTTTCCGAGTTGACGTACGTTCGTAATCACCGTTAGACTCATTCAACATTTTTACGAATCCTCTGCACTCTACTAAGATCGGCACACTCTGAAATGTTCGTAATAGAGCTTCCGGTGCGAATGTTAAGCACTATAGAAATTTAAAAACGGCATGTTTTTTCCAAATTTCTGACGAAGTGAATTGCGTCATTGTGCAGTCAACAAAATCAAAAGAAAAGCAAATAACGCATATGCACGAAATGAAAAAATATGTATAGTGGTGACAATTTACCCATCGCACCATATATATATATATATATATATATATATATATATATATATATATATATATATCAGTGTTAATAAAACAATACTCGGTATAATATAGTATACTCAACACCTGAAGGTTGTGTTGTGCATGAAACTCAGTGTCGTGCTACCAGCGAGGGCTAATATATATATATATATATATATATATATATATATATATATATAGATAGATAGATAGATAGATAGATATACGAAGAGTATTCAAAAAGCCTGTGTAAAGATTAAATTAAATCAAATATATATATATACATTTTCCCCCACATAAGCACCATCTATATCAGAGCAATACTGAAACCAATGATTAGATTTCAGCCATTTATTCCATCTCAGAACGAGGGCTATTCAAGTTTTTTTCCTGGTGACGAAGCTTTAGTAAAAGGGGAAATATAAAAGACACTCATATTAACATCAAAAAGAAATTTCTAGGGTATCAAACGAGAAAAGACTGTTTGAGAAAATTCTCACTCACATGACATATTGAAAGCAAAAGGTACGGTGGAAAACCGCGCATAACCTACTTAACGAGTTTGTGTAAATGGATGACAAAACAGGATTTTGAAGATATAGCAAAAAGATGATGATACAGTGCTGATAGCAGACACGGAAAGAAACTACAAGACCTTCGACAGACGATAGTGTGACAAGAAAGGACTACAAATAAACTACAATGCATGGTCATCAGCAAAAAGAGCAGTCCAAAATGTCAAATACAGGCGGGGGATACTAAAATCAAGCAGGTACAAAAGTGTAAATAGTTGGGAGTTCTTCTAAGCGAAGACGGAAAGTGCGACACTGAGATCTGAAAAAGAATTGGCGTGGCCAAAAACGCATTCCAGAAGCTGAGTAGAGTATTAAGAAACAGGAAAATTTCTCTAGAAACAAAGAAGAGAGAACTAGATTGCTATGTAATGTAGGTTTTTTAATATGGCAGTGAATGCTAGACAATTTCATCGAAGATGAAGGAAAAACTTGAAGCTACTGAAATGTGGTTCTACAGAAGGATACTGCGAGTATCATGAATTGACCACGTGAGCAATGAAGGGGTTTTGGGAAGGATTGAAACGAAACGAAACGAAACGAAAATTAACACTGCGCATCAGGAAAAGACAGCTAAAGTTTCTAGTTCATGCAATGAGGAAAGAGCGCTAAGCGAATCTGATACTTACAGGCCAGATAGAGGGAAAGAGAGACAGGGAAAGCAGCGTGTAACATACTTGACGGGCCTAAGCAGATGGATGGCAGAACGGGGGTTGTGTGGTGTAATATGAGGAAGCGTGATAAGAAGAAGAATTTGAACGGGACTCTTTATTTAATCTACGGGTAGGGTTTTTCATGATATCTCGTCTCGTTCTTAGTTTTACTACTGCTCAGCTATTGTTCGGCCTATTTTTAATGAGAGCAGGCACATACTGCCCTGCCCAGGGATTGAACTTGCATTTATTATGTCACCAAATTCCCCAACGACCAATGCTTTGATCCACTTTAATCTTATAGGAGAGACCTGTGGATTAAGAATTAACAATTTATAAAGTTAATGGTATTTTCTTAATTTTGTTTGTAAATACATGTTGCAAAATAAAATCCCTGGATTAACCTTGAAAATTCCTTCAGAGGACGAAACGCGTTATTGAATAAAATGTTCCTTTTTTCTTTATTCATGTATGTGTGTGTTGAATATGTATGCGAGTTTATTGACGTCAACGTTAAAGATATCAGACAGTGTGTGAAAATAAAGGGGTATTCTCTGAGTGGGTGTAGCAGATGTTGGAGTACCGCAATGTAGCCAGTTCATTTGGGTATCTCGATGGTCGAAAACAGAAAACCAGTGAGAGATACAAAATGTAAATAAGAATATTAATGATGTTGATGATGATGGTGATGCTCGAATGTAGTAAAACCGAAAAAAATGAAATAAGAAGAGAAGCAAAAAAGTAAAAGTGAACTTTTATGAAGAGAAAGGAGATTGACAAGGAGAAGGGCGAGTGATTGATGATAGGCCAGTGTGTGAGTGGTGGGTGCCTTTTTCAACGGTATGGCATGGAAGTGATAGGCAGGTCACGGAAGGAGATACGAACAATTTTACGATATGTAGATTTTTAGTTGAATTTTTTCTTTATTTACGAAGAAGTTTCTTTTTTATATATTGGAAAATAACTTGTTTCTGTTTGGGTTTTGAGGGTTGGAAATTTGGACATTTCAGACTTACTCGTTTGAAGGTCCTCTATCTGTGTATCGTTTTAGGACGGTAGCCAAATATCCTTTGCGAGTTAATCAGTAGCTTCGAATTGAAAATGAAAAAAAAGATAAACGAGAAAATTGATGAAAAAAACAGAAATATATGTAATAATAAACACGCTAAAGAAAGAAAGAAAGAAAGAAAGAAAGAAAGAAAATTGATGAAATAAAATAAAAAGTAAAGGGAAAATAAAATGCGGGTTCGCTGCTGGACAAAAACTTTTTTCTAACCTCGTTCCATGACAACCGTGACTTTGCTAATATCTGCCATGTCTTACCAACAAACTCATTTATCTCATCTTTCCGTTTGTTAGACATCATTCATTCATCCTTTCTTCTTGCTATGTATCCCACCAATTAACATTTTTGGTTTACTTCTTCCGATGGTAACTCTTATCTTGCGTTTTTCTATTATCCACGTTTGACTTGTTTTTACAGTCATCCATAGTATTTCACATTCTTTTCATTTGTTTTCGATTCCAAATGTAGATTCAATCAAATTTATTAATTAGAGTGTTTTATATTCGTACAACAAAACTAATATTATATATTATATATGTTTTGAGGACATTGCAAAAGGTCTTTTTATTGTCTAGTTTTACTAAATGTTTTCCATCCACTTGTTGTGTCATCTTATCTCATTTTCCTGATTTTTCTGATTTTGTCATCTGCCAATTCTTGAAGATTTTTTTTTCAGATTTATCCTACGAAGGTTGTAAATGAATGTTGTTTTCTTTTTTCTGTTCATTTTAATACATACTTTGAGATATTCTGGATTTATATTAGAATTTCTTGTAACACCCAATCATTCTCTTACTAGTAAAATATCATTAGCAAATGGTTGAAATATTCAGTATTTTTGAATGCTGCCATTTAATCCTAGTTCTTTTTCCGGCAAATACTTTCAAAATCTACGGAAAGTATTTACGTGAAATATTATTCTCTTTCTTCCCCATTTTCTGTGGTTGAATTGATTTTTTTCATTGTGCAGCTGAATTATTGTAATATTTTGATTGGATGCATTTTAATAACTATTATATTATTTTATTAATATCTTGCTCACGTTCGATGTTGAAAACTACTAATCTCCTATCAAGTCAAATAACTTTTCATAGTAAAAAAAAAAAAAAGAAGCCAAACAAAATAATACGCTATGTTCTCTTGTTTTCTTTGATCAATTGATTAATTGCTTTTAAATGGTCTATTATTGAATATCTTCTTCTGACATCCGTGTATTCACTGGTCACATTTCATCAATAGTGTTCATTATTCTATTTGCGAATGATTTTAAGAGTAAATTCTGTAAAATATGTCGTTTCTTGACAGGTTGATTTTTGCCAAAAAATTTTTTTCCTTAATAATTAGCAACCCTGTTTTAAGATTTTGAGACACGTTTCTGAAATAACGAAAATGGAGTCAGCTTAATACTGGAAGAAGAAATAAAGAAATGCATTCTGGGATACTGCCAATTATCCGAAAGAGTCGTCCTGGTCAAACTGAAAGGGATATACCTCAACATAGCAATTATCGTAGTCTATGCACCAACAACGCAAAGCACTGTGGAAAAAATAGAATATTTCTACTCCACTCTTGACAATGCCAAGGCTCAGTGTAAAACCCAAGAAATTAGAATGGGAGACTTGAATGCCAAAGTAGGCTAAGAGAGGGAGGGGGAGACAACTGGCAAATTTGGATTAAGACTCCTCAACAATAGATTTGAAAGATGGGTCCAGTGGTGTAAGGCTAATGACCAGGTGATAATTAATACCTGGTTTCAAGAACACCCAAGACGCCTATGAAGATGGAAAAGCCCAAGAGGCGACACGGAAAACCAAATCGGTTATATAACCATAAACAAAAGATTAAGAAACGCAGTGGTTCAATGCAAACCCACCTTCCAGTTATCTGCAGACTAAGAGATCAAAGAAGCCTAGGACATAAATAAGGATGCACTACAACTCGTTGCAATCTGCAGAAAAATACACTGACAGTATATGAAACAAATACGAAAACAAATGGGAAATGGAAATTCGAAATGGGAAGCACTTAAAGAACCGATAGTGAGCTCAGAAAACATGGTCCCAGAGGAAATCAGACGCAGAAGAAAAAAGCGAATAGATGACTAAAGAGATTCTTGACATGATGCAAAAGAGGCAGAAAACTATGCCAAGTTATGGAACTGAATACAAGGAACTACAAAGTGAAATAAGGCCCAAGTGCAGACAGGCTAAAGAGGAATAGCTCAAAAACAAATGTGCCGAAGTAGAGAGATTAAATAAGACTAATATACGAGAACTGAATAAAGAAATAAGGGAACTGACAGAACAAAGAACATGCTCCTCAATAGGATGTATAAAATCCAAAGATGGAACGATCATATTAGAGAAACAGGAAATACTCCAGCGATGGAAAAGTATATAAAAGATCACTTCCAGTCCAAGAGAGAGCAACCGATAGTAAACAAAGATGCTGGCGGACCGGAAATACTAAATTACGAAATGAAAGTTTCAATGGACAAACTGAATAGGAACAAAGTAGCTGAACCAGACGGCATTGTAATAGAAATGCTGACAATTTTAGAAGATTTCGACAAAGTGAAAATTACGGAAATAATAAATAAAATCTACAACAGTGATGTAATACCAGATGACCTAAGCAGATCAATTTTCATAGATTTACCTAAGAAGCCAAGCACAAACTAATGCGAACTCTACTGAACTATCTGTTTGATTAGACACATAACGAAACTCATTGTCCGAATCCTGATAAATAATGCGCGAAGCAGAATCAGGCCGGAGGTAGGACAAGAACAGTTCGGTTCTGTCAAAGACACTGGAACAAGGAATGCGATATTTATGCTTAGGATGCTATCAGAAAGAGCGATACAAAAGAAAAAAGACGTTTAGATGTGTTTTGTAGACTATGCCAAAGCGTTCGACAAGATACGCCACAAAGAATTAATAGTAATGCTCAGCAACCTTTTTTACGATCTTTATTTTTGTTGATCATCATGATGAGAGCATCAATTTTCTTACAGAAAGAAATTTATTTTTTATTAACCGGTAACATATTAAGAAAATTATTTGTATACTTTGAAGAATAATTTTATATGAAGAGGTTTTAATATTTTTCATTGTATTTCTTATATGAAGACTGAAACAAATTAAATATACTTTGAAATTTTTTTACTACTACTTAATAAAACGCTGTTATAATACCTGATTACTGTTGGTGAAAATCGTTTTTGTTTAACAGGAATCATAAAAATGTTGAATAGTTCCGTGCTCGACATGCAGTCTTTCTTAAAAAATATTCAATATTTGCTTATGTGTTAAGATTTTCATACGCTGCTAAAGTTGATCAGTCAGTTAAGTGCCATACGTGATGCACACTTGGGCGATCATGTCTCGAAAGAGGCATGACTCACTGGGCAGAAGATTATCCCGCAGTAGATTGCCATTGCTTTCTACAGTAAACAGGTTGCCGACCAGGGCTATAGAATCCAATATGTCCTATTATTTAACCAATAACTGGAGGAAAAGACGGATTAATACTTTTCCCAAGGGTATCTGTGCACAAGTTAATACAAGGACTTCAACTGGAATTCGAACTCGGCTTCCCGATATGTCGTTCCGAGTCGATATTCACTGCACCAAAACGCACATCCGCTCAAGCTGATAACTTTTCAATATCTCTAGTCGATATATATAGTGAAAAAGTTGTAAAATGTCTGAAAAAAATAATGAAAAAAAAAATGAGAAAGAAAAAGAAAAATCGGAAATAATTAAAAGTATTATAATGGAAAAATAAAAAATTAAGATGAGGTAAAAACAAATGCATCTGAAAAAATATCATAATAAAATAAATAAGATTATAAATGAAAACTGACATTTTTTGGTTAAACTTACAAATAGATACACACAATATATGTAGAGACAGATACGTGTGGAGATATAGATAGACATACTGTAATATACTGGCAGCAATACATTGATATATATATATATATATATATATATATATATATATACTTAAATAGAAAACATAGATAGCTAAGACTAAACTGAGATGTCATCTAATCTTTTTCTGATTATCGTTCTGGGATTTAAAAGAAGTTATCTTCCCATATTGTAGAAGAGACGACTTCCAGTTGACACTTCCTTTGTGGAAGGAATAGACAATGGCATTTCCTGTCAGCTAACTAGAATGAGACTCAAATACGAACAAGGACTGATACATATGTAAAAAATCACCCGACCGCACACATATCAAAACACACAGGAACAACTGACATATTACACTAGTCAACATTAAGCATTCGTGCACGCTTTAAATTCGCGGGACACATGAGGGGTCAAAATTAACGATAGAAAACTACAGATTTTCATACTTGATATCTTCCCAGATAAAACATAGGGGTCTCCATCTAAAGTGCACATTAATTACTTCTATAATACGTTTCCTGGCACAGGATTCCCATATCCATCTTATTGACTGTCCTACATTCATATACTTCCATTCTAAGATATTACTTGAGGTAATGTAAACACAAATATACTATATATATATATATATATATATATATATATATATAGTTTTACGTTATGATAATGCTTAATACCAAGATTATTGTTTTACTGATAAAGGGTTTTTTGGCAAGCAGGTTTTTTTTAATCGTAGAATTGTACGATATATTTTTTTTTAATCATATCACCCCAAGCAAGGCGAAAACGCCACTGATGCGCAGGGGGCTACGTAAGAGTGAAAATACTGGAAAAGAGAAAAACCGGAAACCACAACCTAAACAGGAAACAAGGGATGAGCCTCTTCAGACGTGGGTGGAGTGTGAACCGGGCGATAGTTTAGTCTATCTACTCCAATTAAAAAAAAAAATTAAAAAATAGAGTGAAAAGATTGGAAAAGAGAAAAACCCAAAAACCACAACCCAAACAGGAAACAAGGGATAAGCCTCTTGACCTGTTCAATAGACGTGGGTGGAATCTGAACCGGGCGATAGTTTAGACTATCTGCTCCAATTGAAAAAAATAAATAAATAAAAAAATAAAAAAATAAAAAAAAGAGTGAAAAGATTGGAAAAGAAAAAAACCGGAAACCACAACCTAAACAGGAAAAAAGGATGAGCCTCTTCACCTGTTCAATAAAAAGTTATAGCACAAGGCATGATTCATACTTAGATAGCAGAAAAAAGAAAAGAAAAACTTAATACTTTAAACCTCTTGCCAGGTTTGAAGTATTAAAATTGTTTTTGTTATCCAAGCATGAATCATGCCTTGTGCCATGTTTGTTTCACCAAAGTGTTAAAGCATATGTATTGTAATCATCAAAAAACACCCCTGCCAATCAAGTATGAAATATACCCCGTGCTGAAATTGTGCCATTAAATCATTACTGCGCTAAATAGCTTTGTCATTGTAATCATTTAGCAAAATAAATGTGGAACAAAACTTTCACAAGTATCATTTTGTGATAGTAAATTGGCACAAATTATGCTATATATTTGACAGAGGTAGCATTTAGTGATGTAATATTTATCCAGAGTCAGTCAGTTAAGTGCCATACGTGACACATGCTTGGGCGATCATGTCTTGAAAGAGACATGACTGACTGGGCAGAAGATTATTCAGCAGTAGGTTGCCATTGCTTTCTGCGGTAGACTTGTTACCGACCAAGGATATAGAACCCAATCTGTCCTGTTATTTAACCCATAGCTGGAAGGAATAGGCGGATTAATACCTTTCCCAAGGGTATTTGCGCGTAAGTGAATACAATGAATTCAACCGGAATTCGAACTCGGCTCCCCAATTTCTCGTTCCAAGTCGATATCCACTGCACCACAAAAACAGGAAATATTTGGTGATACAAACTAGGCACAGGAATCATTTAATGAGACAAACTAGACAGGAGATAAGCCTCTTATTCATTTGAAACAGGTATCATTTAGTGCTACAAGCATGGCACAAGGAATGTTTCATTTTTAAGCAATGACATATGTTTCATAGTTATTTGGCACAGCAATCATTCAATGCTACCAACGTGGCTCGAGATAAGATTATTACTTACTCAACACAGATATCATTTAGTAATACAAATTAGGCACAAGATCTACCTCAGCATTATTCTGCACAGAAATCATTTAGTATAAAACTAGGCATATGGGATGTGACCTATTTATTTGGCACAGGAGATATTTATTGACACCAACTAAGAAAAGGTACGCTTCATATATATATATATATATATATATATATATATGTGTGTGTGTGTGTGTGTGTGTGTGTGTGTGTGTGTGTGTGTGTAGTCATCCGCAGACAGATTTGTTTCGCTGTATCACAGATAATCAGTACGGCTAGACTCCGATTGCTTTTAACTCAGAATTGAAATCCGACCGAATTGGCATCAGTCAGCAATTCTACCTCTGGGCTATGGGCGTTCGGTAAAAGAAGTCAGACATTTTAGCGTGTATATTGTCATTATGCCCGCCCAATAGCCAGAGTGCTCTAATCCATTATTGCATGAGCGATGCGTACATGCCAGAGTAGCTATTGTTCAGGGTGGAGATAGAGCATTGATAGTTTAAATGCAAAGAAGGTTTCCATTTAACCACTACCTGCATGAATCCAGTTAAAGTGAAAAATTATTTGTACTAAAACTATATATATATATATATAGTCTTAAGGTGTGCTATATTGGAGGGATAAAGTGCTCAATAACAGAGAAAAGCGTATGTAAATATAAAAGAGTGAACATTGAAGTCAATACTAAGGGGCGTCAAACTGTTTCATGCTAAGCGCAATCATCAGGCCTTAGCATGAAACGGTCTGCCGCCCATGAGTGTTGACTTTAAGGTTCACTCTTTTATATATATATATATATATATATATATATATATATATATATAAAGAGAGAGAGTGAGAGAGAGAGCAGAGAGTGTGTTTGGGTGAAAGACAAAGAGAAGATAAATATATCTTATAAATGTTATATATATGTGTGTGTTTCTAAAACCAAATATTCATGTAGATAAATGTTTGAATTTACTAAAATCACACTTAAAAAAAAAGAAAATTACGATCACAAAAATCAAAATGATTAAGATCATAATAATGTGTCAATTAATCACAAATCAATTTTTGTCATATTCGTAGCAATTTTATAAACAAAAATATAAACTACTAATGCGTTATTCTCTGAAATGAATTATGGCTTGTCTATTTTTAGAATTTCTAGAAAATATATTATCACAAAATTATTCATATACAGATATTTATCAAAATATCCACATAACACAGTCTGACCGTTCTTGTTAACACAGTCAATAAGCTACCAAACTTAATAATCTACTAAAAGAAATAACCTCATAAACTTTTATTATCACGACAATATAATAAAATTTGGAATAATTATGTGATTTTATCTAAAAGCTGCAGTTCCCCAATATTTACCTGATGAAGAATATACATATAAAATAAGTTTTAAAGCAATCAATTTCCTCATTATTACATCTTCAATGCTTTGAGAAATGCATGCAAAATACACATTGCAAAAAGGATAATGACATTAATGATAACATCAATAACAATGACAATAAACTAGAGCAATACAGACATACAATGCTACCTAATAGCGCCTGAAAATCGACTATCCAAAACAATTCACTCTTAATTATATATCAAAATAATTACCATCTAATCGCAAACTGTTATAGATTTGATCAAATATATATATATATATATATATATATATATATATATATATATGTGTGTGTGTGTGTGTGTGTGTGTGTGTGTGTGTCGCAACTCTATCTATCTATCTATCTATCTATCTATCTATCTATCTATCTACTTTTGCCAATATATCGTAAGGAAGCGTTGCGACAGCTTATTTTATAAATTCATTTCGAAAGTAATAGTGTTATGGTTATTTTTGGTTCTGAGTAAATCAATAACAGTTTTAGATGTGCATGTAATTATTTTGATATTTTTAAGATTGGATAAATTGTTTTGGATAGTAGATATTAAGGAATTAGGAGACAATATTATTTTTCTAATTTATTGTTATATAGCTCATCAGAAGACGAAATGCGTCTGAAAAATTTTCCTTTTGTAATTATTCATTTTGTTCTTTTGCACATGTATGTATTAAATGTATATATATATATATATATATATATATATATATATGTCGCATCTAAAAGAAGTATCCTAAAAGTAAATTACTACTGGGAAGAAATTGATCGAAAGTTCAACATTCATCAGGAATAAAATATAAAATATAGCTGTTTTTAAAGGTGTCAGATAGCGCCAGCATTCTGATAGGGCTATTGATTTTGACTTTTCGAATTAGGTGGTCAATAAAAACTTTCAAGATAATTGGCTTCTTTATATTTTTTTATCTATTTGAGCATTTCAAACAAACATTTATCTGGAAGGATTTCCACACGAAGGACTATGAGTCAATAACCAGGCGTTCCCCAAGGATTGCATCTCGGTTTTACTCTCTTCATAAGCTACATAAATAATCTACCTCCGAGTATACACTTAGATGTTTTGTGAATATCTATGCTGATGATACAACAGTACATGGGTGTATCTTCAAAACTCTAAATAACCAGAGTCTGACAGCTGGTCTCTCCTCTGACCTCATTCTAACAGCTCAGGTGGAGAAAAACGGGCTGGTCACATTCATTATCTCGAAAAGCAAACCAGTGACGTTCCATCATCCAGTGCAGACCCTGAATCTTCGACTATCGCCTATCGCGATGAACAAGTGTTCTCTCAAGGAGGCTACATATCTTACACCCTTATTAAAGCATAAGCTCTTGGGATTTATTCAGTGTAAAAATTTTTGTAAAAAACATTAAAAACATGAAAATAAAAAATCGATTAAGAAATATAACATCAAAGTCATATGACAAATGCGTAATATGTTAACTACATTTTTATATACCAATAAACATGTTTACATACTAATAAACGTATTTATATACTAATAAACATGTTTGTACACTAATAAATATATTTATATACTAATAAGCATGTTTATATAAAAATAAACATATTTACATACTAATAAACATGTTTATATACTAATAAACATATTTATGTACAAATAAACATGTTTATACAATAATAATCATATTTACATACTAATAAACATGTTTACATATCTTTATTTTACATTTTGTGATAGTTAACTTATATATATATATATATATATATAGTTTCATGCATTTTGTCATAATTTCTGTTCTTTCATTTAACAGTTCGTCTTTTTTTGGGTATGTCATAATTTCTAATTTTTCTTCTTAGGACAGTCTACATATTTGTCCACCATTGTAAGGCTTGGCTGTTTTTACAATGCTCCACGTTATGTGTGGATCTTTTTCATATTTTGATTTCAATTTCCAGGCGTGGTTAGCCAGTTTTGTATTGTTTTTTAATTTTTCTATTTTAAATGTAGATCTGTGTTTGAACAAAATAATTTATGACAAAATAATTTATGACAAAAAATTTATGACAAAATGCATCCACACGAAGAAATACTTCTTAGGTTCATACAACCATAGATGAAAACCTCATAATTCATTTTAATTTAAACAATGCGCATTCATAAATTCTCTGCCACGTGAACGTTCAAATAAAACACTATTACAAGAGCGTTCTTAAAAAGAAAAACGGTGAAAGGTAAAATCAGTTATTAAAAATCGCCTGAAGACACCACTCATGGTTGAAACCAAGGTAGCGAAATAACACGTTTAAAAATGAAATATATATATATATATTTCTTTTTTAAACGAGTTATTTTGCGACCTTGGCGAGAGATCACAAAATTACTAACATATTGTATAAGTAAATTTGCCGCCATCCTATTGGGCAGTTTATATGGTTATATGTATAGGTTTGTTATATATTATGCTACGTCGGTACTTACTTAAATTTTGTAAATTGAACATTTTTCCAAATATAAGAATTAATGAATGGCCTTTACTTAGCGATAACCTTTCCCTCACTCCCCATGTTAAGAATTTTTTTCTGAACATACGTTTTAGAATTTTTCTAGTTCTCGCTGTGACATACACCATAAATTCATCATTTTTTAATTGGTGACCTAGATAGATAGATAGATAGATAGATAGATAGATAGATAGATAGATAGATAGATATGGATACTTCAAGTTGGTGCAATGGTTAACAGGTTTATCTCCTAGAATCAATTATGAGTGATTAACGAGTTTGTTCATTGCAGGGCGCTGCTTAATCTCGGCCTTGTGCTACATATAAACCACGCTTAGCACATCACTAGATAAAAAAATAGAGTACATAGATAGATAGATGATAACAACCTGAATAAAACACAATGCACAGGTATCCTAGCCAACCCTTTCTGAACATCGACCAATCCGCCCACGCTGTGTTTGTTTGATTTCGGACCAGCCGAAGTAGGACTGCTTGTTATCAACGGGTAGGTCAGTCCAAACTCGCGAGTAGACGGTATATATTTCCCCGGTTCCTGGTATTCAGCGAACGGAATAAAGCCAGTACAAAACGACAACATGGGTGCAGATTTATATATATTTATGTACACACTATAAACAGATTCAAATCTAGGTGACGCAAAAAATTACCTGGCTGGTATTTTAGTGTTACCCTACATTTGTAGCAGTAATTTTCTCGTGAACGGTGACTTGTTCTGTTGGCTTGCAGCTTGCCGATTTCAGACTGACCGTCTTCAGCAAAATCACGGGACCACATCTACTAATTTCGTCTTCCACCTCGATTTTATTGAAATGGCACAAAACCAGGGTTGTAAAAGTAGATACGGGAATTCAGTTTTCACTCTCTGTATAAGTTTTATCAGCTCGAAATGAAATTTGACCTGGGCCCATGCAATCGTTAAAACAGGATGACAATATTATGCCTACGGTCCATTTTATACAGATTTAATCAATTCGTTTACTTTTTCCGACAAAAGTAAATGTATTTTTCTCATTCTTTTCAATTTTAGAGAATTTTCTTCCGATCTTTAAATAAATGAAAAAAAGTAACAGCCATCTAGAAATAGGGTTACATTAACTTATTATTAACTTTTTTCGTCAATAGGAGTAGAGAGGTTCGCCTCTCATAAGGTTTATATTTCCCCCCAATCTTAGCAGAGGTTTATTTCTTGTTTTCTTTTTAGGATTGGGTATCCGCTTCCTCCTAACATCTTTCCCTTCTCTTTCACTTCCAATGTCTTTATTCATTTTGGCGATGTTATTAAATGGCTTGGCCTGCTGTCTCTTATTTTATAAGCTTCAACATCGAGAGACGGTTGAACCTTGTGCAGGATGGGCATCATTATAAAAAAAACGAAAAAAAAAAAGATTAATATAGCTATGTATACTTTTCAGGCCTCAGTAATTATTCGATTCCAGATAAAATCCTGGAAACTGAGTACTGATTGCCAAGGTAGTTTAACGCATGCCTTTTGGAAAATTAGTGTATAATAGTCTTAGTTCTCTCCAATATTTGGCCTTGAATTGTATTAAGATTACTAAAAACCAATACTGCACTGGTTATACAACACTTTTTACGTTCTTTTCTACTATATAATATTTAGTAAATACGGTAAAATGTATTCTCGAAACAAACAACCCTGGGAGAGTTTACACCGAGATAAGCTTTTAGGTTTCTTTACGTATATAATGACAGTAATAAAAGCTTATGTGATGAATATTGGGTAACATTAGCTCCCCTCGGGAAATATGTTCCTTCTGGATTCTCTTATCAAAATAACAATGAGGAGTAGTCCAATGTGGGGATCAATTACGAATGAATCATGTTTTTATTGGCTTTAATGTGTCTGTTTTTCAGCATTTGTGAATACACTCATCTATTTTTCCATGTGTGGATGTTTGTAGGTTTATTTATGTGTGCTTTTTTTCTCTTCCTCGTTTAATATATAAATAGCTAAATTGTTAAACTTAGTAGATCTAATAGTCAATTAATTATGCTGATCTCAATTTAATCAAATATTAATACTAATGCCCCCCAAATTATTTTGAGTCTGCTCCAAATTAGAAGTTGCTTTACTCTGATTGGTCCACATTGTACATACAACAATGCCTCCCCGATTAAAGTGGTTTTGCTTGTTTTTAACCTTTTAAAGCCATTCAATTTGAAATAAACCTCATCACTTGATAAGAGACAAGAAGTGTCAAAAGAAAATAGCTACTTTTGTTATGATATTATTACATATCCATATTATAATTTCTGAATAAATATTACTAGCTCTACTTTGTATTAAGCACTTTTTAAGAATAGTGTTTCTTTGGATAAGGAATATTATTCCATCCATACGTACCCTATAATTACACACGTACAAACACACAGACACGTGACGTGTATATATCTTTGTGTATGCGTTAAGATTTTTTACCTTCACACATTTTTTTTTCATGTAAATAGATAATTATATAGTCTAAATATTAAGCAAAAACATTTTAATACTGACGATCAGAGTGAATGAATGTCTTAAGATTTTTTTCTATAATTGGATTTAAAAAGAAAAACTGAAAAATTGCTAAATTTTCTCATGTTAATCTTGATAAAATAAAATGCAGATTAACATCATAATCTGCCGTAATACAATAGATATTCGGCAATTGAACAGGTGAAGAGGCTCATCCCTTGTTTCTTGTTTAGGATGTGGTTTCCGGTTTTTCTCTGTTCCAATCTTTTTCACTCTTTTTTATTTTATTTTATTTTTTTTCATTTGGAGTAGATAGACTAAACTATCGCCCGGTTCACACTCCACCCACGTCTATTGAACAGGTGAAGAGGCTCATCCCTTGTTTCCTGTTTAGGATGTGGTTTCCGGTTTTTCTCTTTTCCAATCTCTTCACTCTTACGTAGCCCCCTGCGCATCAGTGGCGTTTTCGCCTTGCTTGGGGTGATATGATTTTAAAAAAAAAGAAAAAAAAGTAAATTTAATTTTAAACAGAAATTCTTTATTTTTCAAGATCGTTTTATTAGAACAGATTTCAACTCTTCTTTATTCGGATATATAATAAAGACATTAAAAGTTAAATCTTGATACAATTCTTAAATAAATGTACTTTTTTAAAAAAAAGAAACTACTTGCAAATATTTACAAAAACGCTTTAAAAATTGAACATTTTTTAATTCTTGATTGTTCCATATGCAAGTTATATAATATCATTTTGATTGTAAAAACACATAATCTATAAAATTATTCATCCTAAATGATATAGAATAATTACTGAAATGATATTAAAATACTATTTGTTTCATATAAAGTAGCATGTATTTTTTATAACGTATCAATTTTTTTAGCTAAGCTCAAAGAAAATAATACTTCATCTGATACTGTTTAATATCTTATTAAATTTAATTCCTATTTTACTTTCCTTAACATGTAAATATTATATAATCACTAATTATTTTTTAATTATACGTATTTACTATTTTAGTTTGGCATACACTTTATTTTTCTCACTAAAACATTTTCACTGTTATTTTCGAATGGCACATCAAATTTTATTTAAACACATTTATATGTCAAATCATCTAATTTGAATATTATTTGAACATATTTACTATGCAAAAATCTGTTTGATATTTGTACGGATATATTTTCTTAAATTTTAACTGCTAAAGTATTTCAAATTTTGAATGTAGCAGTGTTGTCATAGTAACAATTTCTTAGATCTTTTCAGTTAAGTTTTAATAATGATCACGGAAACGAAACGAAAAGCCAACAAACAAATAAAATTTTCAACATGCGACTGGTTTTCACTTCTTTCGTCTCAAATACTTTGTTCGGAAACTCAGTTTACTTTAGATATTACGATATCACCTTTTACATTTGCTAGCTTTTTGTAGCCATGCATGTTTACTAGGGAAATTAGTAACTCTTTCAGGAATGGAGATATCTGAAAACAAATCCGGGACGCAGCCAAAATATATGAGTATAAAATATTAAGAAATAAAAAAATAGTTAAATTCATAACCTAAGGTTATTTAAAATATATAACACATAAATTAGTTCCAAACTAAGAAAAGTTAAATACTAATTTGAGTTTAAAAAATTTTTTAAAAATCATTTACTCATTTTTATTTATTAGACATTGAGTCGTATCACTTAGCGCCCCTATAGTTTTCCTAAGTATTTAACTGACCTACTGATTATTTATGTACTTCATTAAATTTAAAATGTTTTGAAAAACTAATAACATTTTTGCTCGTGTATATAAATATTTATCACAAAATAAAATCCTTACATTTGCGTTGATAAAGACAATCAGATATGTTTTCTTTTTGTCTTTACTCATATTGTCGTTTTAACAAACTCTATCTGAAGTCTAATCTACACTTATTACAAAAACAATCTTTACATTTGCCTTTATAAAAACCATCAGATGACGAAACGCTTCAGCTAAGTTTTTCATTTGTCTTTATTCATATTGTATTTTAACAGATATATTCTATCTGAAATTTTGCACTAATATATATATATATATATATATATATATATATATATATATATATCCTGGTAAAGAAGGCCCAAGGTTTTAGGATTTTGAGTTCCCTGGCATTTACTATTTTTTTTTAAAAAAGAAATATTGTAGAGCATAATATAATCACATAATTATGAATTAAAAGTACATTGCGACACTGCAAAATTGTAGATCATTTTCACAACCAACATCCAACATTGCCTGATAGACAAGATAAAAATCTCAAAACATAGAAATTTCCGTGTCACAATATACTTTTAATTCATAATTATATATATATATATACATATATATATATATATGGAAACTGAATTAAAATGTTTTGTGGATATTTATTGTGTTGACATGTAGACGTCAGTAAAGATTTTTAATCTTAAAATTATCGGTTGCTTCAGCAAACCGTACTGCAATAAAAAGTTTTTGTGATTTTCTATCATTCGTAATATATATATATATATATATATATATATATATATATATATGTGTGTGTGTATGTATGTATGTATATATATATATATATTGTAAGAAAGTGACAGAACGCGTAGATTTTACATCCACTGCTCAAGCATTTACTTTTATAAAATGTGCTCGATACAGAGTAGAGCTTTATACACTCACGATCAAAAATTTAAGACCACTTAAAAATCTTTAAAAAGAAATTTGTTTTAACGGATAGATTTTAAACTTCTCCCACTTAAGGTTACCAATACTACAATCTAAAATGTTATGGAAACAAAAAGCTACATTCCAAACATTTTATTTAGAAATTTACATTTTTATAAAATGAGGCGATTTACACATGATCAAAATTATAAGACCAAGGGTATAAATTGTTAGATCTATGGTAATTCCAACGTTTTTAGTTCAGTTAGAGATTAGCAATCACTGCATAAATGTGTTACCATGCCTAAAGCAAGCAAACTTACCGAAGTTGCGCGTTATCGAATTCTAGAATTCTATAAGCAAGGTTTGTCACAGCGGGCGATCGCAGCTAAGGTAAATCGCAGTAAAACTGTGATTTGCAACTTTCTAAAGAACAGTGAGAATTATGTAAAAGCAAAATCCTCTGGTAAGCCCAAAAACTTTCTCCTGCATTGAGTAGGAGAATAAGACGGGTTGTTATGAAAGACGAGGAACTTTCTTCTAGTCAAATTAAGGCAGTCACAGAAGCTGATTGCAGTCCCGTAAACCATCAGGCGACACTTACGACAAAAAGGCATGGTAAATGAAAAGCGTAAACAAATTCCTCGGCTGCTTCCACGTCACAAGGTGGACTACTTAAAATTTGCTTGTGAATACCAAACATGGGACGTTGAGAAATGGAAGAAAGTCCTGTTTTCTGATGAGAAAAAATTCAATCTAGATGGTCCTGATGGCTTCCAACGATATTGGCATAACAAAATTGCCTCCTGAAATTTTCTCCACACGTCATAGTGGTGGAGGGTCCCTAATGGTATGGGGTGCCTTTTCTTGTGGTGGTGCTGGCCTTATAATTTTGATCATGTGTAAATCGCCTCATTTTATAAAGATATAAATTTCTAAATAAAATGTTTGGAATGTAGCTTTTTCTTTCCATAACCTTTTAGATTGTAGTATTTGTAATCTTATGTGGGAGGAGTTTAAAATCTATCCGTAAAAAAATATAAATATATATATATTTTTAAAGATTTTTAAGTGGTCTTAAAATTTTGATCGGGTGTGTATTGTAATAGTTGTTCCAATGGTGTATAAAAGCATAAATAGTTGCAATGACTATTACAATATATATATATATATATATATATATATATATATATATATATATATATATATTATTTGCGATCAAGTGACAGGGGCAGCACCACAATTAAACATTTTCTTCAATATTATACTTGATTTGCTGACGAATAGATAGACTATATTTTTTCTTGGATTTTTAGTTATCTTTGTAAAACCTTTCGGAATTATTTCTAATGTATCAATACTCACAAACACAACTGATACAACTTTAAACTCCAAATTTTCCAGATTTTTTTCAATATTAGCAGCAACATACAGCATCTAACAAATGTTCTGCCTGAAGATCACTAGATCTGGTCTTCATATTTTGATTGTGTCGTCTGTTTATATTTTTAAGATGCCCAGTTCTCTTGATCTTTATCTGATTTTATAAAAGCTTTCATGAAGAGAGATTTCCAACTTTTTACAAGTTCCCTCATGATTAATGCAGGCAAATCTGTAAGGATGTGTACAGTTTTCATGTTCTACGCTTGTTAATTTTCCCTTGTTAGGCTAAATCCAAATTTGGACAGTTTTAATTGTAATTTTTCGTATGATGAAACATATATCGAAAATAACTTTATTCTTACCTTGTTTATCTTATTAAGTTATTGTTTCTTAAGCTGGATTCGAGGATCGGTTTTCACTTTCAAATTCCAAATCAGTTTACCTGTACACTTCCTATAACAACGTTTGAATTGTGCATTTGTCAATTGCCAACAATTTAAAATCCCCCTTGTTTGCACAATTCTCAATCGATCACCGTTCTTACCAATTCGTGCCTAATTTGTACTATGATGTAATTTGCTGTCATCTTTTTACATGAATGACAGTTTAATTTTTGTTTCTGCACATAGGAATCCAGTAAAGTATTCTTAAAATAAAATCCACGATTATGTTATGTTACAAGTGTCAACGGGTGGCTATGCCTGACATTATCTTAGACGTGGCATAAAATAGAAGTCACTTGAAAAAGAACCTTTGACATCATTGCTTCCAGTCCACTGCTCGAACTGTGTTGTCATTTTTTTAGCTGTTGTCAATTTTCTGCTTCTTGTCATTTTGTCGACGGCGTTCATTTTTATTTTATTTGCATAAAGTTCTTTTTGTCTTGTTTATGTTGTTGTTGATTCGAATTCACGCATGACCAGATATCTTCATTTTCATTTTACGCTCGAACACGTTTCTGAACAAGTCATTTATCATAGACGAGTTGTTCGTTTATCAAGCATGTTTTGATTTGCTTTTATTTTTATTAGGAACAAAGAATAAATTATCTTCAATTATTCACAACTTCTTGTATTCATTGGTGCTTATGGTTTTACAAATCTTCATTTATATAGACACAAATATTCCCATAGACACACATAATATTACTAAAGCCAGTGATATGTCAAAAACAACATATATTTGACTACGTGAGAACGTTTTCTTCCCCACTTTCTCTCTCTCTCTCTATATATATATATGTATGTTTTATTGAGTGTCTATGTGTATGTGTGTGAATATGCGTGGACATATATACGCGTGTACACATACATAAATACTTGTATATGAAAAAAGAAGAAAAACATACATATACATATTCATATATATATCTATGTATATGCGAATAGTTTTTCATCTATAAAACAGCTATAAATTCATGCATGTGCATATACACTCGAAAGCATAGAAACACATACACAAAAGCACGCGAAAAGATTCATAATTATATACGCAATTTTGATGTTTAGCAAATATTTGAGAAATATATCGTTGCAAGCATAAAGTTGTACACAAACACACGCAAATACAAACAGAGAGATAAACAGACGCACATACACACACACACACACACACACACACACACACACACACACACACACACACACATATATATATATATATATATATATATATATTAATGTATATTTGAGCAAAAAAATTTCATTTAAACATGTTTCGTTAAAAACGACCGACAAGGAGTATTTTGTTAATTTTTGATTTAATTTTTTTAAGTATTCTTACCTGCTTCATTTTTGCTGGAGATAAGGAGTGTAAAAAGTTCCATAGTTTTTTACTTTCCAATCGCTTTCAGCCACTTCACATACCATATTCAAGGATGTTATTTCTCCGGTGTTGTTATCATGTTTAAGTGTAATGTACTTTTGTGTTTTTTGTGTTTTTGAAAAGGAGAGTTCTTTAAAGCTATCAGTCTGTTTTTTATTCAAAACTTCATTTCCACTGTTAAATAATGTAAGTGTGATGGTAGTAGAAAATTGTTTATAGCAAGGTGCCTTTGATGTTGGGATATTGGGATTTAAATTGTATTTTTGTATTGTCAAGAAAATTTTTCTCAGGGGTTCTTGTAAGTTATGGGTTAATAAATGTTTTTTTTTATTGCACTATTTTTACTAGATAGGTAGCATATAAAGCTTCTACTCAGAGAAGCAGTATGGCCAAAACAGGTAATTGATTTATGACAAGAAATACAATCTTGTACAGGGCATTGAAATTCATACATTATATTAGTCATCGCTAGTCTATATTTGACTGGGTTAATATTATTAGAGACAACAAAGTTTGCAGTCTTCAATTTTATATAATATATTATAAATTTCACATGTTTCATACGGCAAAAGTATGGTGTTTAATAATGTTTCGTATAGAAATTTCATCCTGTTTATAATTAATGCAAATTGGGTTGCAACAGAACATGTTGATGTTTTTGTGTGTTATTTTTTATACTACTATCATTTAATTTTTGTAAGAATAATTTTATTTGCTTATCAATGAGTTGGGAAAATAACTGTTTACTATTGTTTGTTTTATGCGTTTTAGTTCGCTCCCAAAATATTCTTTGGGGGGAGGATATGCTCTATTTAAGAAGTTTGTTATTACTGTTTATTGATAATATGTTTGTTGTTAATAAGTTTGAAACAATTTATGACGTCAGTGGTATTATTCCGTTAGTTTACACCAATGGGGTATTTGATTTGCAAGTTGATTTTCTTAAGAATTTGTTTACAAATTTTAGTAATTTCTGATTTCGTTGGATTAATAATTTTAGTTGTGCAATTATTATCAAAGTCAGGTTTGTGATCTTTGATATTAATGTAAGATTCAGTAGGGTTAATTTGACTATATCTGTCAGTAATTTTAAACCTGTCGGTTATAATTTTACTCGTAGGATTAATATCAAATTAACTTATTTAATTGGTATTTTATCACCTTTTATCTAGTATTTATGTTTCTAAACCTTCACTCATGTTCTTTCTCCTCTCTCTCTCTCTCTCTCTATATATATATATATATATATATATATATATATATATATAGCCTTTGAGATTTCACTCGCCCGATCGACTCGGTCGATTAAAAACTTAATTGGGCGATAAAGTTTATTGCTTTACTCGCCCGCAGTCGATTAAAAATCTCACAATGAAACGTGTCCTTTCAAATATACAAACAGCAAATCTAATTCCTTTTACAACCCAAAAGTATGCCATTGAAGATTCACAAGTTACTTAGAATGATCTACAATGACATTATTGAACTCTTTTATCGTGCTGGCCAGTGTAAACATTCGATTAATTAATGCTTCCAGAGTAGAGCCAAAATATCTCTGTTGCCTAGACTTTTAGAAACTCATTTGGAAAAATATTATCCTTGACTCAACACGCACCGAAAAACAAATTATACAAGTAAGTAATGTTTTTATAGAAAATCGTTGAGGAAATCAGATCCGTTATTTTTTATCATCTATGAGATGGAGGTTGTAGACAGAAGAAAGAAACTACGAATTTAGGTATCTCCACTCAATTGCCAAAAAAAAAACAAAAAAAAAACAAAAACAAAAATAAAACAGCATATCATGATGCTAAAAGGGGCCAAACTTAATAAAACCAATATTTTATCATCAAAACGTTTATGCTATTATTAAGAGGAAAGATCAAATTTTGTTGTTATTGCTAAATTTTTTTTTAAATCCTTTCTAACACGTTCGAAATTTTAATTAAAATTTCATTTTTTATTATGGGGCGTGTAAATTTTCCCTCGCTCTCGACCACCGGTTGAGTGATTCCTTTTCCAAATCTCAAAGACTATATATATATATATACAAAATCCTTTAAGTAATTTTTTAGATTTTTTTATTATTCTTATCTTTATGTGTTAATATTTTTTGCTGCTCTTTGCTTTTTAGATTCTATGCTACTGTCTTATTTCTGATTTAAACTTTTACATGTCTGGTCTTCTTTGGCAAAACATTGTTACATTTTGTGTATGAGTTCACAAATTCTTTTGAAATGTAATAATCTACCACCCCACTTTATTCATCTCATTTGATGACCTTATTTATTTTAGCATAATTTTATTTTATATTTCTTTTAAATATCCTACATCCATAACTAAGTAAATTAACCACAATTCACTACCCAATGATAGGGTATTAATCAGTGATAATTCTTAGCTGTCAGGTTGCAGTATGTTTTAATAATAATAATAATAATAATAATAACAACTATATATCTATGGTCTACTCTTATATTAAGCACTTTTAAAAAGTAAATATATGCGTAATCTACTTCCATTTGTATTAACCACTTTTTAAAATCATTTCACCCCAAGCAAGGCAAGTACTGCCACTGGTGCATAGGGGGTTACATAAGAAAAGAGTGATGAAAAAGAGGAACTATATATATATATATATATATATATATATAATTGTTGTTAATCAGTTTCTGGTCAAAATTAAATTAGACTAGTATAAAATTGTATTAAAATGTGTACAATACATATATACGGTAGAGCTTTTGAATATTTTTTATTTGAAAATCAGTTATTTACTCAACCTTGGTTTCAACCTTTCGGTACCTTCAGATTTTCGAACGTTTGCAAACGCACAACAAGGATTTTTACGAACGCACGATAGATAGATAGATAGATAGATAGATAGATAGATAGATAGATAGATAGATAGATAGATCATATGCCAAATATTTGGTAAGTAATTCTCTATATCTATACAAATAAATGTGTGTATAAACTTTTAAACGATCCATGCAGGCAAAGCATGAAAAAGGTGAAATAAGATGTCTGCAGAAAGAGAACGAACATCCGGTACGCGATGAGTTTTAAAAACACCATGAATTCCAACACTGAAATGATAGAAAATAAGAAAACTCAGAAGATTTTATAATGTAAAACGAAAATCACATTGATAATGAAAATTAAAAAACAATTTTTTCTTTTTCTTATCTTTACATGTTCTTTTCTTCAGAAGGGAACAAATTCGACTGTAAGGGTTGAGCATCCAGTCCTATAATACCAATAAATAAATTTTCAAAAATGAGAGAAAAATAATTGGCACGCAACTAAACAACCACGAACAAAAATTAAATGATCTAGCAAATATATCCGTAAAGTTCAGAATTACGAATATAGGCATTGTTCAAGAGATGTACAATATATGGGTCTCTCATATGGACCGCAGCTAACTACGAATTTACAATGCAACTGTTGCGTTTTGAACGGGCATCACTGGCAAGATTGCGAACATTGATTGTCAAAATAGGTCTACATCGCTTGTATAATTGGAACATTTTATCATTTCCTTTACCATTCTAGTCTTTGCTCTTTTTGTGGTGGGGGGGGCACCTAAACGTGGTGTAATAAGAGGCTTGTCTTGCTAAAACCGAATACAACTGAGTAGTGAGTTACGATCTTCACTGGATACTCTTGTATATGTGTAGTTGTGCAGTTGATATCAACTCGGAACGAGAAATCAGAGAAACGAGTTCGAATTCCAGTTGAATACTTTACATTCACTTACGCGCAAATGCCCTTGTGAAATGTATTTATCCTTCAATTCTTTATTCTGCTATGGATTAAATAATAGAATGGATTAACTTCTATAGCTTTGGTTGGCAACCAGTCTACCGCAGAAAGTAACAGCAAACTACTGCGGAAAAATTTTATGCCCTGTCAGTCATGTCTCTTTCGAAACATAATCGCCCAAGCGTGTATCATGTACCACACTTAACTGACTGACCACAACAGCGATCAGAAAATCTACTATTCTTTGCTTTTTTGCAGTACTGTGTTTAATAACTAGAAATGCTGATTTGTCATTAATTCCAGTTGCCTGTGTTCGGGCCTGTATGAAAAAATGTTTTGAATGTTAAACTATCATGCCTTTTTCATTCTTTTACCAATTCTCGTTTCTTTAGCCTTGTGTCATACTAAGCTTTGTGAAATATTAAATATTTCCATAATTACTATTGTTTCCTGAGTTAAGTGTTCGATTTCAAATAAAAGTATTTAGAAACTTAATTTTCAAACAGCCAAATCTTTTCTGTTTGTTTTAACCCATGCATCCTCCTATCTTCTTTATTTTGCCATTTGAAGCGAACGTTGTTAATTATCAAATAATTATGCATTTCAGACAAATGCCTGATGTCGCCGTTCAAACCCTAGTATAAGTAATTCTTTCAAATGTTAATTGTTAAGGCTGATAAGGTCGCCTTACTTTTAATTATAGTCCGGTCCACACTTCTTTTTCTTTTCGAACAAGAGTAGAGGTTTATCTCATGTATTGTTTAGGATTGTTTTTCTGGTTCGTTCTAAAGTTTTTCATTCTCTTTCACTCCTAGTAGCTCGTTGCGTCTTAGTGATGTTATCGCCTTGCTTGGGATCAAGTGATAGAAAACAACAACAAAGAAACACGCATTATTTTTATTCTACCTACATCTGTACTGATTTCAGCTTAGTAAATATAATTAAGATGTGCGTTGTGGTGCAGTAGGTTATCGGCTCGGAATGAGAAATCGTGAAGCCGGGTTAGAATTCTAATTGCATTAATTGCATTCATTTATGCGCAAGTGCCCTTGACAAAGGTATTAATCCTTCACTTCCCTCTAGTTATGTGTTAAATAACAGGACAGATTAGGAGATTCATAAGTCTGGGCTTATTTGTCAAATAATCTCTAACAGCACCTGAGACTCTAAGAGAAATTTAATTGTAAATATAATTTCGGAGAGCCAAGTTCAAATTCCAGGAGAATTTGTTGCATTCTTACGCACAAATGCCTTTCGGAAAGGTGTTAATCTATCACTTCTCTGTCTTGCTATGGGTTAAATAGCAGAACAGTTTGGATTCTACAGCCTTGGTTGGCAACCAATCTACCACAGAAAGTAATGGCAACTTACTGCAGGAAAATCTTCTGTCCAGTCAGTCATCTCTCTATCGAGACATGATCGCCCAAGCTTGTTTCACGTATGACACTTAACTGACTGAAATATAATTAGATATGCAATATCGCTGTTACTGTTAGAAGGAGATAGAGCCTCATTAATACTTGCATTTTTACTCAGTTTTTATTTATAATAATATACGATACTATTTTTGTTACTTTTTAAGTATAACATCTTTCTATTTCTTATTTGTTGTTGTTAACTTTTACTTTTCATAATGAGAAACTATTGATTTTCTGACGTCCTTAGAAATACATCTTCCACAAGTGCCTTGCTCTCTAAGTAATTCATCTTAAATAATTAACCCATATTAACTGTCAAACATGATGCATTATCCAACCGAACAATTTTTCTCGGGGATAGGCGCCCTCTTTCGAACCGCAAAAACTATATGATGAGCACAGGTCTCTACCAAGCCAACTACCTAACCACACACACACTTAGCAGACTGAATACACACCATAGTCAAAAGTATATACCAAACATAATTAGCTCTCTCCCTCTCTCTCCTTCTCTCTCTTTCTCTACTATCTAACTGTCTGTATGGTTGTTGGAAAAGTTATGTTGCATTTTGGTGAAAGTCATATAACCCAGGTAAAAAGAAGCAAAATCTAAATTATATCTTAAGAATATAATTAGCATTATCAGCATTGAAACAAAAGACCATTCTAAAACATAAGCATTTATTCCTTTAGTATGTGAATAAAAGAGTTTCAGCATTCAAGTCTTAAAACGGTAAAGTATTGGTCAAATATAGCAAATTTCGTTTCTTACAAATTCTTAAAATAAATTTATACAATTGCCGGCTATTATTAAAGATTCACAGATATCAGGCATATTGAAACATCCTAAAACTATTGTGGGATAAAACGCTGTGATCATAAGAGACAGGCTTAGTATATATGGTCAAAATAATTATTGTATAAAAATAAATGCTTTATTTTATTGTTTATTAAGGCATATTCACACTGCTTCAAAGATACAGGTTGCGATGGGGAAATTGTCGAAGTTTTTATTTTTTTTATTTCTAATATCGCGTATGAACGTTGATTATTTTTCATTTTGTTGACTGCACAGTGTAAGTAGTATCATTCGGGCGCCGTCTGTCGGGCAAAGAGCACCATGACGCAATTAAATTAGTTAGCTGTTTGGAAAGGGTATACTGTACTGCTTAGCATTCGCGCCGGGATATCCAATACACATATTTTAGAGTGTTTGGGTGTCAATTGGACAGTGCAAAGAATTTGGAAATATTTGGATGAGTCTAATGGTGGTTACTAAGATACGCCAGCTCTGATCGTTCTGATAAGAAAAGAACTCTGGAATTTGCAGGTGAGGATATCAGACTCAACACGGAGACCTACATCAAGTGCCTTGAAGAAGTAGTACTGTCCTGAATCAAGAGGGTGGCTACTAGAAGATCTTTTCTAATTTGGAATAGTTTATGAGCCTTTTCTTTCTTGAAATATTTAAGATATTAGAGGTTCTTTAAAGTATTTTCAATAAATTTCTCCTCTTCGTGTAAATATTGGGGGCTGCAGTTTCTGTGTGCTCTTAAGTAAATTATATTTTGTTGTTATGAAGAGAATAAAAATTTATAAGATCATTTTTATTAGTGGATTTACGATGGACGTTAGTAAGTATTGCTTGTTTCTATTCATGAGTAAATTTTCTCTTATGTTGGGTTTTGTTTAATTTATCTATAAGAACAGGTAAATCAGTACCACAGGGATTATTAAAAGAGCGTCGTCAACATGCTGGAAGTATGTTGATTGTAGAGGTAAAATATTTTGGAAATGTTTTTGCCTTAGCAAATTGTTTTCTCTTTTAATTAATGTGGCATTTCTAAATCAAAATTATTGTCAGCTATTACGATGAGCAACTAATTCATTGAATGCCTAGTTTTTAAAACATCTCTTATGTTTATATATAATAGATTTTCTTCATATATATATATATATATATATATATATATATATATATATATATTGTATCGAGGCAGCAAATAATTTTCTAAACATATACTGTTAAATATAAAAGACAATGAAGGCCTTTATGTTTAATCATGTGCCGTTGTAAATTGTAAACATCGTATTTTGGCTTTAATTTCAGTTGAAAATAAAGACAAAAATTCTTCAACATTTGGATAATTTTTTATTAAGTTGGTACTAAGCTTTCGGCTCACATGAGCCATCTTCAGAGAGGTTATAAGGACGGTAACACAAAAAACATCCACCATCAGCGACGATTTTATCTTGTGTTGACATAAAACTCCGCTAACCAACGGCAACAGTTACCAAAAATAGCAAACGCATTTCGCAAATTTGCAATGCGGTTCTATGACGTCACACCGCGTGAGAGCTCGAAATGACAACAGAACCATATATTCAAATGCAATGTAATGTGTTATGACCAGATTTAGTTTTTGTTTTTTTGCAATATTATTAACAGTAATAAAAATTACATAACCAAGACATTTAATAACATCTTTATTCACATCTCTCTTTTCCATGGTGATATAATGATCGAATCTAAATTTAGACAAAAACTATTCATTTTATTAAAAATAAAAGTTTTTTCTTTTTTTTTTCAATTAATATCATGATAAAAAATGAAAGTCCCAAAATTTGAATTCATTGAAATTTACAAAGTACAGTAATTTAGTATAGAATTATTTCATTAATATAAACTAAAATATTATTAAAACATTCTAATAAAATAAATTTCGGTCTTATAATTTGTCTGTGACTACATTTGTGACTTTGTTTATTAAAACTTTGCATGTGGACATACGTGTTTGTTTAATGTTCCAGAGTTCCAAGGCTATAGAATCTCTGCTGATAGAATTACGCCGATTCGTTATTTCTCCATGCGCCGTTGACAATAAAACAAGAGGAAAAACAAAACACAAAACTTGTATCATCATGAATATTTTCTAATATTATTTGTGTCATAAAAAATATTTTCTAATGATAAAAAATGAAAGTAAATCCCGATAAAAAAATTGTTACGATTAAATATTTGTCATTATATACAGAAACATAATACCTTTCAATCAGTAAAATTTTCATCACTTTAGGAAAAATTATTTTTAATATTTTAATGGTGTTCTATTCACAATACAAATGTAATGTCAAATTAAACCTTCATTTTAGTTTATTTTTTAATTTGTACGCTGTTTGACGCTACAAATCTGAAGTTTCTTTTCTCATTTATTTTGGTTTCTCTATAAATCAAAATAATATTCGAATGCGTTCAATTCTATTTTATTTTGTTATTTAATATTCAATAAATTCACCCTCCTCCATCTTTGTTTCTACTCATTTTATTATTTTTGGTACACATTTTTGTAGACATTTGGTTACTTACTATTTTATTGTTTGTAAGCTGTAGTTAAATTAGAAAATATATTAAAAAAATTTGGAAAAATAGCTTGGCAAAATTTGTCAGTAATCTGGTAACATAAAAATATTTTTTGAACAAACCAATATCTTCATTACTGAAAGAAAAATGGTTTCCGTTTACGGTCTAAAAGTTTGTTCATTAATTTTAAATACTTAAATATATAGTTAAATTTCAAATAGTACTTCTCGATGACAGTTATCATAATCTTTATCCATCTTTCAATTGATTTGACAGAACAATTGAATTTTTTAAAAGAGCCACCATCATAACATATAGAGTCGTTACGAAAGAAATTAATCTGCAGTACCAGTCAAGGTATTTTTCTACTATGGAGAAAAGCTTTAAGAATAAAAGATATTGAAGCATTAGAAAAAAGAAGAACGAATTTTCAAATCAGGGGTGGTGGAAATATCAGAAATTGAAAGCCGATTTCTCATTCGACCAATACTCGAGATGTCGACCAAGCCAAAGACTGACGTTTCTGAAGAATTATTGCATACTATTTGTTCGGAAAATAGTGTGGGTTCAAGGTTGAAACAATGAGCGAATTCTCTAAAGATTACTAGGCAAAACGTAAGTGGTTACAGTGTGGGAAAGAAGTCCTGCTTTCTTTCTACAATGGGCTCTGATTTGCAAAACGTTGTTTAGACGTGACCCAAGACGCACGGAGAACTCAGTGAAGGTCGAACTCATAACTCAATAGTAATTGATCTATGGAGACAAGCTTTCTGAGTTCGAAGTATCCAAGTTGGCTATAAATGTAGATTAGAATAAAGAAATAAATTTTGAAGAAAAATTTCAAGAAAAAAACTGGGGTTCTTGCCACATAAATATATCATTTTGGTGCATTTTAGAAAGTAATTATATATCAATACACGCATGTTTATGGCTTTTTCTTATTTGAAATTAAATATAAATTCGTGGACCAAATTAAAACTATCTTTAATTGCATTTTCATTTTAATTTCAAATTATTTATTTTGCATTATTTTCAAAATCGTGATTTAGTTAGAACACAATTATTAAAATTGTAAGGATGTATGTTGTGATCCTAATGAAATCGGACGGGTGAAGATTTGGAGAATAGATAACTACTGATTCGAAGAGGTTGTTTTTCCTGTACAAAGAAGCATCCATAGGGTATGGGGTTTCTTTCACAAAAAACGTTCGTGATATAACTTGCTAGTTTATCTATATACAAAAATTCTGTGACTTCAGTAGATCTGTCCGTCTGTCCGTTACACTCTTTAAAATAGCCATACATTGATCGAACGAGACCAAAATTTGGAGAGATGTGCAAACATGTACGGGAGTACAGTTGGTTTGAGAAGATGTGTAGCTCAGTACAATAAAGTGTCATTCCTTTATTTTAAATTAAAAGTTTTTTTTTGTTTTTTTGTTTTTGGTTAAGACACAAAATTCATCCAATATTTTAAAACAGTTTAATGATTAATATAACATACTTATTTAATATAAATGCAATATAGATTTTTGCATATCTTTTCTTTAAGTAATATTTAAGTATTGCCAGTTGTATGTTGCATGCTCAAGAATAAGAAATCCTAAGGATTTATTCTCAGCTGTTTAAAATGGAAAAAGAAGTATTTCTTTAAAAATATTGTTTAGCATGACTATTAAATTAGATTGGAGAAGTTATTAGAGTATTTTTCTAGACAAATCAGCTAATTAAAATTACATCGATTGGTTTGCGAAATTGAACGAAGCTTAAACGCTCTTATCTGTACTTCTGAGATGAAGTAGTATTTACACTATTTAGATTGCTCGGACTTTATTACCATGTTTACGAAGTTTCGGTCGTTCTACGATCCGGCCTTCTTCAGCTGCTAGAATTTCTAACAAATATTTCTTATCACTGGGGTATAGCATTCTCATTCCATGTGCAATGCCACTTCTGGTAGCCATGTAGTTAATTCCTTTTAACTTAACTCTAAATTATTTGTTCACCACTGCTATAGCCTGGTATTGAACTCACAACTCTTTGGGTCAAGTCACTGGAACTAACCATTGTCTATATATAGTGGGCCATGTGTCCTTGAGGACATCAGCATATAAATTTCTGGGACTTATAAACCATTTCTGGGTCTCAGTAACCTTTTTTTTACAAGTGCTCATATCTTTGGCGCTAATGATTTTCTCTATCAATTTAATACCAGAGCTCATATTGCAATCTTTGACGCTAATGATTTTCTCTAACATTTTTTACCAGACTTCATATTGCAGTCTTTGACGCTAATGATTTTCTCTAGCACTCCATATTACTGTTTCCTATATTGTATTCATTTCTATGCTTGGTCGGCTTAGGAGATTTTTGTGCCTTAGCATATGCGCTGATTTCTTAAGTTTACATAGTTTCCATTAGTGTTCTCTATCAATTATTTCAATTCATCCCATAGAAAGGAGGGGATTTTTTTCTCCCTCCATATGTGGCCAACTACACTTGATTTTTATTTCCCCTCATGTTCTTGCAGCTTTACCTTAAGTTTCTTCTTTATATTTATTTCAACTGCTACATGAAATGGCGTACACACAGTCCTTAGTCATGTTATCTTTTATTGGGAGGCTGTTTCCTGAGAGTTGTTATCTTCATGCAGTTTCCGTTTCCTTAAAGAGTTAAGTTAAAGGGAGATAACCTAATGGCTACCAGAAGCGGCATCGAATATGGAATTGGAATGATATACCCCAGTCATCTTAATAAAGGGTTCAGTTCAAAATTTCTTTCACCTGAAGAAGGCCGGAGCTTACAACGACCAAAACGCCGTAAACATGGCAATAAAAATGGGAAAAGTAGTCCGAACAATGTAAATAGTGAAAATAATTTGTAAATCTTGACAAAAATATTAGCAAAAATACAGCTAAATATTGCGTCATAAATTTAAATAGAATGAATTCAAAATTATTTTCTACGTGCTGTAGCGCTTTTTTTTTTTTTTTTGTTATGAGCACGGACAATTAAACATTAAAATTTAGCTATTCGTTTGCTTATATTGTAAAAACGCGAACCTTCGATATTATAATAAAAAGGTAACTCGCGTAGTGTGAGTGCTGTCAAATATAGATAAGTGCGTTGTGGTGCAGTGGATAACGAATCGGAACGCCAAATCGGGGAGCTGAGTTCGAATTCCAGTTAAATTCCTTGCATTCACTTGCGTACAAATACCCAAAAAGTACAAAAATAGGAAAGGTATTAATCCTTCTCTTCCCTCCAGTTATGGGTTAAATAATAGGACAGATTGGGTTCTATAGCATTTTGCTGGCAACCAGTCTACCGCACATAGCAATGGCAACCTACTGTGGGATAATCTTCTGCCCAGTCAGTCATGTCTCTTTCGAGACATGATCGCCCAAGCGTGTATCACGTATGACACTTAACTGACTGATATGAAGTTCAATCTCACTAGTGCCTTCAATCTCACTGGTAATTTTGATTCGATTTACTCTATTGAAATTTTGATTAAGAAAAAGTCATTCAGAAACATTTTGAACGTAAAACAATGATAACTGCAGTTACTTGAAAAATGCCATTGAAATAAAGCAAAATAGAAAAAAACAGATTATTGAATGCATTTCTTACTCTAAAAATATAATAAATGTAAACTAGATTATTTACACCTGAACAAAACCATTCTTATGACAAAATCATAACAAATGCTTTAATCCATTTGATTGATAAGGCGTCTGGGTACCATTAGTGCAAAATCGTATCACCCAAATCTCTCAGACCTCATCCCTGTACAACCTGGATTCATCACTTTGCAACATTTTTTAACCCCCAAAGATGTAATCGTTATTGAAACGCCGGAGACATGATTAAGGAGAACGCAATAAAGTACCTGACAGCGACATCGAAAAAAAGCTTTACACACAATTTTAGAAAAAAATGGGCGTTGGGATAAATATCTGCGGTCACAAGGGGTAGTATTCCGAAGTGTCTAAATCACAATTGCCTTTATTGACGATAGTACTGGATATTAATATATTTAAATAACTTTATAGATATTTCTAAGATAAGCCCAATACAGATATTTGCAAAGCTCAGTCTGGTACAAGGCTTAAAATTGTGAGCGTCAACTGAAAAGAAAATCTACTACATTAATAATTAGTCATGGAGATGATTTTGAAATTCATCGCATTTCGGTAAATGACTTATATTGATAACTGAGGATAATATAATGATAAAAAGTATAATATTATTATATAATATAATAAATAAATTAATTTATTACAGAACTAACGTTATCTTCATCAAATGAGGATAGACAGGGTTTCGGTATATTAATCCCAGTAACATTTAATTTGAGACGCATCGGCAATTACTCACACCATCACAAGACCTAGTATGCTTTCCTTCTATGCAGAGGCATATTTTTTCCTGAATTAATGTAGTGATGACAAGTTCGGCGTTCAAAATCCTGGAATTGAGCGAGGCTCGAACACGGACTCTAGTAACAATGGAATGAAGAATATGCATTTACCACAGCTACAGCTAGCACACACACACACATTTACACTAACACACACGCATATAAATACATATACATATATATTTATTGTTTATTATTACGTTAGAACCTGGGCAAATAAAATAAACTTTAAATTAATGTTTTGAACGTTGCAATTATTTTCTTCGTTCTTATTCATTCATATATATATATATATATGTGTGTGTGTGTGTGTGTGTGTGTGTGTGTGTGTGTGTGTGTGTGTGTGTGCGTGCGTGTGTGTGTAAAATCAGTTAATCAGTTAGTTACTTTTAAACTGGGACATAAATTTCTTAAGCTAATAGATAAATATTTCTTCATAAATAATCCCCTAAACAAAATTTTCAATAGTAATACAATAAAACTCAGTTTTGGCTGCTCCAACAATTTAGAAAAAAATAATTAAATTACATAACAATACAACATTGAAAGCATGCAACAAAACTAACTCTAACACTAATGCCAGTCTACCCATAATAATAACCTTTGTAACTGTAGAAACCCAAACCAATGTCCCATACCTAATAAATGCTTAACAAAACTCCCTGGTATAAATGTGTTCGATTTCATCAATGGAAAATCCGAGGATGCTAAAATTTATATCGGAAACACAATGAACATTTTTAAAAAGCGCTTTTACAATCATCTCTCATTCTTCAATAACAAGGACAAACAAAATATGACATCAATTTCTAAGTATCTTTGCAAGTTAAAAAACGAAAATAAAACACATAAAGATAAATGGAAAACCCTCAAACAGGCCAGAATACCTAAATCGGTAAAGGAACAATGTTTACTTTGTCATTAAAAAAAATAGAAATTATTAAATACATGAGTAGCAACATACTATTAAACTAGAGGCATGAAACCAGAGTACAGGGTGTAAACGATAAATTGGCAGTAATTTCAATCCGCAATTTAGGTTTTTTAAAGCGGCATTATCGATCTGAAATGTTAGTTGCTGTACTCTTTAGAGTCTGAAGTCCAGATTAGCTACCTAAAAATACTAACAAAATGAGTGCCAGTGTAGAATTTAACCATAGAATGGTCATTGCTGAATTGTTCCGCGCCGGGCATAAGACGTCTGACATTATCAGAGACACTGGCTATGCTCCTAGGACTGTTTATCGTGTTGTAACAAACTTAAGGGAAGGTAAAGACATGCAAAGGAAGGCTCACATTCGGAGAAGTGATAAAATCCACACCAGAAGGTTTCTTAGTGGCTTGAAACGATCCATTACAACAAATCCATCACAGTCAATGGTTGACCTGGCAAAAAAGCGGAATGTGACCAAAATGACCATTTCTAATGCAGTACGGAAAGATCTTGGGATGAAGTCATACTGCAGACGACGTCGTAACATTCTTAAAACGAAATCTAAGACCATTCGTAAAGAGAGAGGCCCCTTGTTACTCAATCACCTGAAACACCATGGTGGAACCGTTCGCATTTTTGTGGACGAGAAAAAGTTTGTGGTAGACGAAGTCACCAACCGCAGAAACTCGAGAGTTATCGCCATTGACCCTTCTTGTGTTCCTCCAGTCATGCAGAGTAAACACCCTGCCTCTGTCATGGTGTTTGGAGCTATTGCCAGCGATGGGAAAGTCATGCCCCGTCACTTCATTGAAGTGGGCCTAAAGATCAATACGGTGGAATATCTGAAGGTTCTGGAGGAAGTTCTCTTACCCTGGATTAAGAAGAACTATGATCCCAACAAAGTGATATTCCTCCAGGACTCTGCACCTGCTCATTGATCAAAAACAGTGCAGACCTTCTTGAAGAGAGAGTTGCCGTTTTTTGTGCCCTCAAATATCTGGCCCTCTAGTTCGCCAGATTTGAACCCCTGCGAGTATTGGTTATGGGGCGATGTTGAGAACGTCTCTAATGCTCGCCCCCATAACAGTGTGGCCTCACTGAAGACCTCCGTAAGGCGAGCATTCCGCGATATCAAGAAAGAGTCAGCTGTCAAGGCCTGTCGTGCTTTTAGGGCTCGCATTCAGCAAGTTGTGGACGCAGAAGGTGGACGCATAGAATAAAATGTTTGTATTTAATAAAACAGTTAAATAAACATACACAAATCTTAAATGTCTTTAAATGTCCCTTTTTTATCAAGGTTTAAAGTCTGAGATCTCAAACTGCCAATTTATCGTTTACACCCTGTAGACTGCAAATACGTTAAAGAACTAACCTTACAATCATGCTAAAAAGTAGGATCCCTAGAAACGACAAATCTTTATAATATTAACAACACTCTTACCTCAAATTTTACCTTTATTTCATAGCACAAACAGTGATCTAATTTAAAGTTTTATATAAAAATAAGATTTCTTAAATTTTACCTAAGGATAAATACAAAAAAATAGATTTATTATAAAAAATAAGTTTAAATACAAAAATATTTTTAGTCGTATAACGCACTAATAAAGATATGTTTATAAACATTCGTAAACAGTAGCTACTCCGGCATTTATGCATCGCTCATTCGATAATGAATTGGAGCACTCTAGCTATTGGGCGTAGTTATACGCGCTAAAAAGCCTGCCTTCTTCTACTGGACGCTCGTGGCCTAGGGGTAGAATAGCCGAATGAAGCCGATTCGGTTGTGTTTCCATCCTGGGTCAGGATGTGGCCGGAGTCTAAGCCGTACTGATGAACTGCGAAACAGATCTGTCTGCGGATGACTATAGTGTTTACAAAATAGCAAGTTCTATTCCCACTTTAAAGCTCGTACTTTTCGCCACCCCATATACATTGTCTTCTTTTATTAAACCCAAAGAATTAACCATAAAAGCTGCAAAGCACCATACCTTATCTTCTAATGTTAAATCTCTCTATAAAATTTTCAACACGTCCATTAATCACCTCTATCCCCTACCTCTTTCCTCTTTTCATTCAAATTCTAATTGACAACTTAAAACCTTATTTCCTATTCTCCACCCCATGTATATCTCACACACGATTCGCCAAATATAAGAAAAAAAATTCTATTTCTTTTCACACTAACTGATGAGACATTGTCCTTTCAATGTCGAAACAAAATGTACACTTTGTAGTAGATGAGAATTTTTACAACATGAATATGTTATAATATCACTAAAGAAAAGTAGCTATTTTGTTTCGACACTTCTTGTGTCTTATCAAGTAATGAGGTTTATTTCAAGTTGAAGGGTTTTAAACGATTAAAAACAAGCAAAATCTCCTTAATCAGGGTGGCATTGTTGCATAGACAGTGTAGACCAATCAGAATAAAGTTACTTCTAAATTGAAGAATATATAAGCAGACTTAAAAAATAATTTTTGTGGGCATTAATATTAATATTTGTTTAAATTGAGATCGGCATTATTAATTGACTATTAGATTCACTTGATTTTTATTGCGAATTTTAAATTCAAAGTTTAACAAATTATTAGGTTTAGAAAATCATTCATATATTAAACGAAGAAAAAGAATGGACCAACACATATAAACCTACAAACATCCACACATGGACAAATAGACCAGTATACACACATACACTGGCAAACAGACATATATATAGATTAATATACGCACGTATATACACATACATAAATTTCAAAACTGTTTTTATCGACTTGTCAATTTGGCTGTTAAATTTTAAAGCTGAATTTGGAACCTGACTGAACATCTACAATATTGGATACACGTAAGAGCGAATTCATAAGATGACTAACCTTGAATGAATGGTGTCATGGCAAACACAATTATATTTCAGTGCATGAACACATAAACATGATTAGATATATACTCACGCAAATATAAATGGTAAAAGCAAAAACGTTCACGAATAATATCTCCACAGATCATCATATACAAAATAAAAAATATAACCGCATACATGTAAATACTAATACAAAATTTCTGGCATCAAAATTAGTAGATACACTATTTGAATACACCAATCAAATGCGTATGTATGTACACAACGGTACACATATACATATTTTTTTTTAATCATTTCACCCCAAGCAAGGCATTCCACTGCCCTTATTGCACAAGGGGAAGGTAAGAGAAAGAGTAATTAGATATAGGAAATGTCATAAGGAGGGTGATAGACTGGTAAGGGTACCGAGGCTGAGGGTTGGGTAGATGGGAAGAGTGTTTGACAGAATGGATACGACTTAGTGTGTTAGGAGGTATCTATTGACCTTAAATTTAAACTCCTGGAGATTGTAGCTGTCGGGGAAGCAAGTATGTGGAAGGGAATTCCACAGTCGGGAAGTGCGAGAAAAGAAGCTGTTGGAGTAGAAATTGCGGTTACATTTTATTGGTTTAACTGTAAAAGGGTGGGACCTAGTTGCTAATCTAGTATCTCGTGCAAATTCGAACCTAGGGGCACCAGTGATCTAAGCCGTGAAAATATTTATAGAAGGGACACAGGGAAGCCACATCACGCCGGTGAGAGAGAGATTGCAGCCGGTCTGCCAAGTCGGTGTCGATCACATTACAGACTCTCCGTTGTATTTTGTCAAGAACCCCGAAGAGAATAGCAGGGGCACCCGACCAGATGTGGCAGCAGTATTCAATACACGGGCGGATGGTAGATTTATATATGTGCAGAATAGATTCAGCCGGAAAAAACTTCCGGACCCTGCACAGGGAACCGACTTTCATAGCAGCGGATGTAGCAATGGATTCGATATAGTCATTCCACTTGAGATCCGCTGAAAGTGTTAGACCAAGGAGGCGTAGTGATTTACTCTCTGGGAGGTAAGCCTGGTCCATGCTAATGGGAGGTAGGTGCGATTGTCTATGATGGTTAATTGATAGCAGCTTCGTTTTAGAAGCATTAAAATTTACGAGCCATTTCTCACCCCAGTCTAGTACGGATTGGAGGTCCTTTTCAAGTTTCGCTTTGTCGCCCACACCAGAGTTTTGGTCAAGGCGAGAGTAGACTGTGGTGTCATTGGCGTACCTACCTACTTTGAACTTATGGCATCAGGGAGATCATTAATGTAGATCAGAAAGAACGTAGGACCTAGGATAGAACCTTGAGGGACACCTGCGTTCGTATGGTAGATCTGGGAGGCATGTCTGTTTAATACCACCTTCAATGTACGGTTAGATGGGAAGGACTGGATTAGGTCAAACAAATGTCCAGTTATACCATAGCACCGCAGTTTGCATAGAAGGCCAGCATGCCAGACTCTGTCAAACTCTTTAGAGATATCCAAGGCAACGGTTCGGGCTTCACCATTCTTGTCAAGAGCCTGGTATAAGTACTCGATGATGGTTGTTAGCATATCAGCAGTAGACCTGGTGAAACGGAAGCCATATTGCTTGTCCGAGGGGAGCATCTGGACTGTGAGATGCTGGACCATCTCGGCGTTGATAATGGCTTCGAACACTTTGCCAAAGATCGGAAGAAGGCTCATAGGGCAGTAATTTGCGGGGTCCGAGGGTTCCCCAGCATTCTTAAATATAGAAACTACAGAGGAAGACTTCCAATAGGCAGGAAAGCAAGAAGCAGATAGGCAGAAGTTGTAGAGCTTAGAGAGGACAGAGCAGAGTTCAGGGGCACATTTCTTCAAGACAATGATTGGGATTCCGTCCCCTCCACTCGCTTTGTGGGGGTCAAGTTTTGAGATTATGTTAGAAACCAGCGAGGGTGTGATGTGGACGTCATTCAGTTGAGCCTCAGTTCTAGGTGGGAAGTCGGGTGTATAAACTCCAGACGAACCCAGTCTCGAATTGGTTAACCAACACCTAATAACCATAATTCTCAAGGCCCAAGTCCTACACTGTTTTCGAACTTTTTGCAAGTCCCCGGTCCAGCAACAACCGATGTCGGGCAGAACACCTCACAAACATACAATCCGCCGACCAATGCCGGGTCAAACGCCCGGCAAGTATGATAACACATGGCGAACGAGACAGCCTGCAAGGATCAACTAGAACGTCTAACTCGAACAAAACCATCCATCAAAAAAGGCAATTAAAGAGATTTTCCTTAATTTCTTAATATTACAGCCCGAATTTTAATGTAAATGCTGGACTATGTTTACAATGAACAGTAAGCTCATTACTCTGGTTTAACAGTTTAACCTTGTCCCTAAATTTAATAATTTCTAATTTTTCGTTAAAACAGATGTAGCAAGGTGCACGGAGGGAATTACAATTTCGGGTCTTTTTAAGGATTTTCCATTTAACAGTGGGTGTTTTGTCTTTTTCATCTAAAGACTAATAGTACTTGGATAATGAAGTGATGTATTTATAAGAACTATTATTGAAAGACAATGTGTGGTGATACCAGCGAATTTAGAACGGGTTTTTAATAGAACCGATATAAACCTTTTTAGTATTAGGATTTTGAATTGTGGATACGGTACAAAGATAAACTATGAAGCTCACTAGACAATTATTATTCAAAGAGCAATCTTTAGGATTTCTACAATTACATCCGCTGGTATCAGTTCTTTTGTCCTTGGTACGATTTATTTGAGCATGTTTTTGTATCTTTATACATATTGAGGATTTTGTTATAATGTTTTTTAATTATTTTTTCTAAATTATCCGTGCAACTCTAGCTTAAGTTGAGTGTATTATTATTGAATATTTTGCTATGAGGATTAATTTCGGGAAAATGTTTGCTAATTAGGTTTAAGAAATTTTCTCCCAATTTAGTTTTAACCATCATATTGTAGGGAGGAGTAAACCAGATGATTTTTCTAAATCTTTTCTTCTTTTTATCATTGCCAGTAGGGTTTCCGAATTTGATATCAGTAGCCCTATAACCGCTGTTTCTAAGGGCAGAATTATAAAATTTGCTATGCTGATCAAAAATTACTTTGCTAGATGAGTTGTTGTTGAGTCTAGATTCAATAGATTATGGTATATGTTTAATGACTGGTGTGGGATGGTTAGAATAAAGATTTATGTAAAACTGAGTTAGAGTTAGCCTTCATATAAGGTTGGAAAGAATTATTGTTAAGGTCCAGAGTAACATCTAAAAACTTACCTGCTTAATGTTGGTGGTTATTTCTGCCCTAAGGCTTAAACTTTTTAATTTCATTTTAATTTAACAACCAAATTGACAAGTCGATAAAAAAAAAATTTGAAATATGTGTCTGTATATATGCGTGCGCATATTAATCTGCATATATTTCTGTTTGCCAGTGTGTGTGTGTATTCTCGTCTATTTGTCCATGTGTGGATGCTTGTAGGTTTATATGTGTTTGTTCATTCATTTCCTCGTTTAATATATGAATGATTTTCTAAATCTAATAATTTGTTAAACTTAGAATTTAAAATTCGCAATAAAAATCAAGTGAATCTAATAGTCAATTAATAATGCTGATCTCAATTTAATCAAATATTAATATTAATGCTCCCCAAAATTATTTTAAAGCCTGCTTACATTCTTCAATTTAGAAGTAACTTTATTCTGATTGGTCCACACTGTCTATGCAACAATGCTACCCCGATTAAGGGAGTTTTGCTTGTTTTTAACCTTTTAAAACCCTTCAACTTGAAATAAACCTCATCACTTGATAGGAAAACCAAAATAGCTACTTTTTAAGCGATATTATAACATATTCACGTTATAATTTCTGAATAAATATTATTAGTACTGCTTTGTATTGAGCACTTTTAAGAATAGTGTTTCTTTAGATACGGAATATTATTCCATCCATACTTACCGTATATATATATATATATATATATATATATATATATAAGTATGAATCTAACCTAGAGCCAACGGACCAACCAAGGTTTCACCTAACGGTTCGTCAGGGCAAGTTGGCAAATTTATATATATCAAATGAATAAGAATGAAGAATAAACTTTCAGCGTTCAAAATATTAATTTGAAACAGTAATCAATCTAAAAATAGAGAAATGAATATTTATTATTAATTATTACGTTAGAACAGGTGAAAAACTACTAACTATTACAAAATTGTACATTTTGTTTCGACATTGAAAAAGCAGTATCTCATCAGGTAGTTAGCAATTATTGTAATAAACGTTTATATTTTTTATAATATTGATTATATGAAGGCAACACTTTACTTTATTTTTCGATTACTTCCGTACGAGGTAAAAAGATATAAAAAGAAAGAAAGAAAGAAAAAGGGGGAAAAGAAATCGAGAAATCAAGAAAAAGAAAAGAAAGAGAAAAAGGAAAGATACAGAAGAAATACAAAGTAAAGAGAAAAATAAGTGAGAAAATGTACAGAGGGAAGAGCCAATGGAAAGAATTAAACGAGAATTTTTTTTTTAAATTGGGACAGAAATGAATTACAGATAGATATTGACATTGTTTACAATGTTGCGGCTCAAATCTTTTGGTATTTTTTTACGGAAAATGATGAAATCCCATACGCAAACAGAAATATTATTCATAAAACATAAAATAAATGATATTGAAAAATACAATACAAAGATGCAAATCCATCAAACCTAATATTGATAAAATAAAATAAAATAAACATAAAATAAATAAGTAAATAAAATAATAATAAATATAAAATATATTACTAAGACTACACCTTTAAGTGCCAAATCTAGGTGCGTCGTCAGTGTTGTTGCTCGTATGTCACCAGAAATTTCGGGTCTAAATAAACAACAGACGTTTTTGGATAAGCGACCTGACCGAATATGATCAGTATTCGGCTCTCATTCCGACTAAAGATTTCCTACTAGCTTTAGGACCTGCGTGATATAAGTTCCCCTGGAAAACAGAAACCAATCAAGACTGCACTTGGGCTATGCAATGTTATAGATCAGGTATGCTTGGTTGTACTGAACTTCTTACATTCAAGACAGGGAATATTTGGAGGAAGAGAAGAAAACAAACCAATAAATATATTTATACATATATACATTAATAAAACATTTTATCATATTGGCTCGTCTTACGACTTACTTTTCTTTCTCTTCTTCCCCTTTTAACTTCTTTATCATATCCTATTTATTTGGTCTTTCTCTTTAATATCTTTATTCTTATTTTCCTTAACTACATTTAACGAAATATTTACAGTAGAGTAATATATATATATATATATATATATATATATATATAACAAAATAATAAAAATAAAATATGAAGACAATGATTTAAATAATATAGTGGTTTTTAGAGACTCATAATAGTAAATAAATCTACTGGAGGTAAGGTCGATAAACTTAGAAGATTAATCCATAGGGTTTTTAAATCTTTTGGTCTTTGTGTAGTTATTAATTCCAATATAAAACAAGTTGATTTCTTAGGGGGTAGCGTTAGACTTAGTTTTCAATAATTTTCTACGTTAAATGAAAAACAATGCTAACACAATTTATATAAACCTTGGCTCTAATTACCCACCATCTGTTATCAAACATATTCCATCATCGGTTGAACGATTCATCAACCTACACTCCTCTAGTTAAAAAATATTAAAAAAACATAAAATTATTTACGATAAAGTTCTTAGTGATCGTGTGTCTAGATCTTCTGAGATTAGATTTTTGGAAAGGAATAGTTGTTCTAGAAAGAGAAAGAGAAACAGAAAAACCATATGTTGTTATCTTCCATTTAATTAATTAGTTAATATTAAACTGGGACATATATTTATCAAATTAATTGAAAAACATTTTCCTAAAAATAAACATTTATATAAAATTCTCAATCGGAACACTGTAAATCTTAGTTATAGTTGCTCTAATAATTTAGAAAAAATAATAAAACTATTTAACAATAACATATTGAAATTATATAACAATAATAATAGTAATTCTACGACTGATCTTAATTTTACCAAAGTAACAACCGATGCAATTGTAGAAATCCAAACCAAATTGTCTATATGTGCTCTATCTCATGAGTAGAGAAAATCCAAGGGTTACTAAAGTTTATAGTGGAAATACAATGAACCATTAAAAAAAATGTTTTGGCCATCATCCCCCATCCTTTACTAATAAGGACAAACGAAATATGACCTCACTTTCTAAATATTTTTGGAAGTTAAATGAAGAAAATAAAACACTTAAAGTGAAATGGAAAATTCTCAAACAAGAATTTCTAGATCGGTAAATGAACCATGATTTTTCTGTCTGCAAGAAATGGAAATTATAAAGTGCATGGAAAGTGATATATTACTAAATCTAAGGCATGAAACTACAGTAAATTGTAAACATAAAGGATTAACCTTACAAGTTTGCTAGTATTACTAAACCTAAGGTATGAAACTATAGAAATTTTAAGACTTTTATAGTATTAACCTTACTATCTTGATAATTTACTCTTAACTACACAATTTTTCTTCTTATGTTATTTTCCATTACAATCTGTGATATATTTATTGCTTTAAATGTATTTGTTGCACTCGATAATTACTGTTAATATGTTTAGCCATTTATTAGCTTATTGTATTTATTATTTTATTTTTAATATTTTGTTATATATATCATATTTATTATCATTTTTATTATTGTTATTATTATTATTTTATTTCTTATTTATTTTTATGTTTATTTTATCTTATTTTAATTTATTTTATTTATTAACATTAGGTCTAATGAATTTAAATCTTCGTATTGTTCTTCTTAAATATCCTTTATTTTAAATTTTATTAATAATATTTCTGTTCGTGTATGGGATTTTATCATTTATCGTAAAAAAATACTAAAAGCTTTGAGCCGCAACATTGTAACTTATGTCAATATCTGTCTGTAATCCATTTCCGCCCTAATTTTTAAAAAAATCTCTCGTTTAGCCGTTTTTATTGGCTCTTCCCTCTCTACGTTTTCTCACTTATTTTCCTCTTTACTTTCTATTTATTCGCTGTCTTTCCCTTTCCACTTTTTTTTTCATTTCTTGATTTCTCGTTTTATTTTCTGATCTTTTCTTCTTTCTTTCTTTTTATTTTTAATACCTTTTTACGTCGTGCGGGAAAAAAAATTCAAAATTAAATGGAACTATTGATTTTATATAATCAAAAATATTTAAAAATAAAAAGTTTATTACCATTATTGCTAATTACCTAATGAAACACTGATCTTTCAGTGTAGAAAAAAGAACAATTTTGTAGTAGTTTGTAGTTTTTACTTGTTTTAACGTAATATATATATATATATATATATATATATATATGTGTGTGTGTGCGTGTGTGTGTGTGTGTGTGTGTGTGTGTGTGTGTGTGTGTTTTAATCATATCACCCCGAGCAAGGCGAGAACGCCACTGATGCACAGGGGGCTTCGTAAGAGTAAAAAGATTGGAAAAGAGAAAGTCGGAAACCACATCCTAAACAGGGAACAAGGGATGAGCCTCTTCACCTGTTCAATAGATGAGGGTTGAGTGTGAATCGGGCGATAGTTTAGTCTATCTACTCCAATTGAAAAAAAAATGAAGAAAAGAGTGAAAAGATTGGAAAAGAGAAAACCTGAAACCGCATCCTAAACAGGAAACAAGAAATGAGCCTCTTCAACTGTTCAATAGACGTGGGTGGACTGTGAACCGGGTGTTAGTTTAGTCTATCTACTCCAATTTGTGTGTGAGTGTGTGTGCTCGCTTAATTGCTTTAAATTAAATAAGTGTTCGGTTAATTGATTTTTAGTTTGGTTTGGTCTTTTCTGTTTTATTAGCCTCGTTTATGTGTTTTTGCTTACCGTGTAGGTATCTTTTATTGAATGATGGTTTATTTTACTGGGTTATGGTTGGGTGTTTGTGTTTTTGTGTTTGTGGGCTTTATGTGTGTGTTTTGTTTTGTTTATTGTTTGGTGTTGTATTAGTTTCGTTTTGATCGAGATTGTGTATTTGTATATATGCTTTTTTATTTATACTACTTTTATGATTTATTTTTGTTAATTATTTTTGTTTTTGTCATGATTGAATACTTGGATATTTGTATTTAATTTTTTATATTTTATGTTGTATATTTATGTTGGTTTTTGTTTAGTTTTCTGTTTTGCTTTCGTCGTTATTTATTGTTATTTTTGTTGCAAACTTGGTATTTGTTTGAATGTTTATATTTTCCCATTTTCTCCTTTTTGTTTAGCATTTTACTTTGATTTTTGAAACTGATTATTGTTAGCTTCTCTTTTAGGCATAATTTACAACTGTTACTGTTACTGCCATGTGGTGGTGTTTTTTTTACTATTTCTCATTTCATTTTGGTGGTAATATTGTTTACTTTTTGGTTCCATATATGTCTTTGATAGGATTGTATTGTTTTTGGGGTTTTTGTTTTGCATGGTGCTTTGTAGTAATTGAATCTTTCTTTAAATGATGTTCCTGTTGTTCCTATGAAAACCTTTTTGTTTTTATTGGTGTTATTTGTTACGGTAGCTTTGTATATTATGTTTTAGTTATGTGGGCATTTGTCCTTCTTTCGGCAGTTGCAATCGTTTGTATTTGTTGTTTGTATTTGATGTTGGTTTGTGTTGTTATTGGTTTTATTAGGTATTTTTTGTTGTTTTTGGTCATTATGTTCTCCATATTTTTATGCAGCTGTAACTGTTTTTGTCTACGTACATTTGTTGATAAATTGATAAACTTTCGATAGTTTGTTTTGTTTGGGGAAGTATTTTTCTATTCTGTTGAAGTATTTTTTTATATTTTTGTTATATAGCGGATTGAACCAGATTATATTTTCTATTGTTTTTATTTGGCTTTTGTTCGTGTATTCAAGTTTATTTGAGTATCTGCTATTTCTCAGTGGTGACTCATTGAATGTTAACTGAGTTCGAAGATAGCCTTTTATTAATAGTTATGGGTATGTATCTGAATATATTTGGAGGGTTATTGGAATATTTATTGATATATATGGGGTTGTTATTTTCTTTACTGTATCTCTTACATTTGTTGTGGCTTAAGTTAAGTGTTATATCTCGGAAATTGACTATTTTTCGATTTTTTTTTGTCTGTTGTAAATCTTAGAGTATTGAAGGTCATTACAATTTGTTTTCTTATATTTTTGCAGTTCTACCGTTACATTTTCTTAGAATTATAAGTCCGCTGTTTATGTATTAACTAGGTACCTATAATAAATCGTTAAAGAACAACATATTATGAAGAAAAAGGCTCCAAACTTAATAAAAAAGAATTTTTCCATGAAAATGTTTATGTTATTATTAAGAGGAGATCAAAGTATTTCTTAATTACTTTTCAATCTTTTTTTTAAATCCTTCTTTACTCATTCGAAATTGTGAATAAACAAACTTGTTTTTATTTTAGTTAGCAAGTCGTTACGAGAGATTACAATAGAAAATATAATATTACGTATCTGAATTGTTTCCGGTGACAAATGCATTAATTTGGAAATACTTGCAAAAATCAAATAATTGTCGGATTTTAATGACACTTTCAGGAATTATTCAAGTATGAATTAAGTTCTTTATGAAATTATTTTTTTAAATTCTTATTAAAAATATTTTTTGCATTTGTTACCCCACCACCCCAGGTAAGTTCATGAAATTTCACGAAATTAAATTTTGTAGGCAAAATCAGTTTTATTAGTTAAACGCAGGACTCATTAGGGAATATAAATCATCTATTATTTTATCAAACATTTAGCCCTTTTCTGAAAATCTGCTTCCAATACTAAAATAAAAAACGCAATAAAATTATGATATTATTTAATTACATAAGCTGTTAATTGCTTTAATAAATAATATCAATCAAGAACATCGTAGTTTGCCGGAAAAATTTTCTTCGATTAATAATGAAATTTTAAAAGAATTGTTTTAATTTTTTAAGATTATAATAATTTTTAAAGATTCAAAAATGTTTTTGAAATATTTCAAAAACTTGTAGACGTTAGTTTATTAATTATTGTGTGAAGACTATATCTACTAATCTAAAACTGAAAAGTTTAATACCCATCATCGAGCCATCGTATATTTAAAATAGATTTTTTTGTGTGCATTTTAATTTTTTTGTATGGAAAATTCTATGTGTAAATTAAAAGGTCATGTATTTCACGGATTCTTCTTCTTACAGTAAAATTGGAAAATTATGTCACTTGTGATCGCCATAGATACTTAGCTTATCTTGCATCTGGTTGTCATCGCATGTCAAATTAGATGACAAAGGTCAGAAAGATCAACAACCCGTTATTAAGAAATAGTGTGAGTCTGAATTTCATGCTATAAACGTGTATAAATCAGATTAACCTACCATTAAATTTGCTAATTTTTTAAAAAAATAACGTGTCAAAGATGTTTATTTTATTTTTGCGAAATTTGTAAAACCTAGAATTAACTTTTGTTTCAAATGTCTCGATATCTGGCAGAAAAATTTAAAACAATTATTAAAACATCTCAAAGTTTATATTGCAATAATATATCTTTACTTTGAAATACATCAGAGTATTTTGCATACTGGAATTAGCAAATTTTATCATTTAGTTTTCAATTAAAACGAAAATAAAATTATGAGAAAATTTTTTATTTTGACTTTTAAAAATCCAATTTAAAAGTTAGTTATCGAAAATAAGTTCAGGAACCTAGTATATACTTATATCGATTTTGCTGATCATTTTTTTAGTTTATTTTTTTTATACAATTCCAATAATCTCGCATTCGGGTGCCATCGTAGGTTCCCGCTGTTACATCAAAGTTGTAGTTATTGTTAGAATTAGTTTTGGTAGTGTTGCGTTTTTTGCCATATTTTGTTATTATGGTATAGTATGGAATATCGGTTCGAATTCCAGTTGAATTCCTTACATTCACTTCCGCACAAATACCCTTATCACAACTCAACACTATATAATATATATATATATATATATATATATATATATATATATCAGCGATTGGTGTGTGTATACCCCGCTTATATACAACACTAAAATTTCCCTTCACTGATTCCATACAACTATTGGATTAGCGACTCCGAGTGACACCGAATCTATCGAGTTTCGTTCCCGGCTAGAAGTTAGTGGATGTCTAGCCACACTGATGAGCTGTGATACAGCGAAACATGCTTGTATGTGGATGACGAATATATGTTCTCATTATGATTGAGCTCTCTAGAGAGGAAAATTTTAAAAAATACAGTTTCCACTTCTGCAATTTATACATTACCTTAGCAATAAACTGAGTTCTTTCGGTGACTGGCGTGTGTATACCCCGCTTATAAACATATTAAAATCTCCCTTCCCTGATTTCATACGCCTATGGCTTAGGGCTAGCGACTCCGACTGACACCGAATCTGTCGAGTTTCGGTCCCGTCCAGAAGCAATTGGATGGCTAACCACACTGATGAGCTGTGATACTGCGAAACAGGCTTGTATGTATATGACGAATATATATATATTCTTAAATAAAATTAAAATTAAATAAAATTCCATTCCTTGATATGTTTATTGATCCCAGTACAGATAAATTTATTACTTCTCTATATAGTAAAGTAAAAAAAACAACTAGCATAAACTCGTGTCTTTCTAATTATAATAGTAAATGTCCCCAACGATATAAGTTAGCTGTTATAAATTTCCTAACTCCGTCATTGATCAACAAATTTAAATGTATCTCAATAAACTTAATAATACTTCTAACAATATTGATAATGTTTATAACAATAGTTTATGTCAAAATAAACATAACACTATTAACTATTGCAACCAAATGCATAATAATTACAAACATGATGAAACAACACTCAAAAATATAATAGGTAGAAATGTTAAACCAATTAATAATAATTATCAAATTAAGCTCATCATTTATTATAAAAAATCTAAAACAATTCACCTCATAGTCTCCAATAACCCTACAATCACACGACTAAACCCTCTACAGAAAACCAATGTAGAGTATCAATAAACACGCCCGTCCAGAGATTGTATCTCTGGTATTAATAATAAACCCACGACATATATTGGTTTTACTACAACCACTCTCTCCCGGAGAATTACCTGCCACATTTCTGATCATAGTTCAATTGAAAGTTTTTTAGAAAAACATAAGCCATATAGGTAATATTAGACGGATCTTAGTTGATGACAAAATAATATTCTCACATACACACAGTAAAAAGTACCTTCAGATATTGGAGGCCATGTAAATTACTTAAAGCAAACCACATTTAATAAAATTATATTTTAATCTGGTCACAACACGTTACATTGCATTTAGACATATGGTTCTGTTAACATTTCATTGTTTGTTATGTTTAACAATATATGCTTAGAAAATTATCTGCTGCCTCGATACAATATGTGCGTGTGTGTACATCAAACATCAAACACTGAAATTGTACACATTAAAGGAATTTTACAGTCTTCTACCACAAGTGAAAAATTCAAGGAAATATTGAATTTATTATACAATACAACACAAAAGGAACATGAATCCCATAAACAAGTCATCCCAAAAAAGCTAAACAAATTATATAAAGGAAAAATACTTTTACCAAACATCAATGACAACTTCATTAACCTATCGGATGACCAACTTACTCCAGATGAAATAGAATTCCTTAATCTTGGACCAAATTTTCATCTCGCACAGAAACCTAATTCAATGTTTAAACAAATGGAAATTGAAGCTTTATACCAACAGATACTTCAACACGAACAGGACAACCATATTACTACACAGGTAGGCTTAAAAGAATTACTCAAAGCTGAATCAATCAAACACCGTTACCATATATATATATATATATATATATATATATATATATATATATATATATATATATATAATGTATGTATATCTTCTTGGATAAGGTATTTGCCTCTGTTAAAAATGAAAATAAGTTTTTAGAGGTTCGTTTTTAGAGGATCTGTACAAGATTTCAAAGCGAAAATAATTTGTAAATGAGAGAATAATAAAGAAAGATGCTATTAAATTCCTGTTAGCCTTTCTGCAATCTTGTTAGATGCGAATTCCAGTGAATCATTTCATGCAGACTTTTGATCTTCTTTACCGAAAACACACGAGACTGTTTCGTGACTGCCGGCGTCTTTCTCGTCTCGAAGCATCGAAAATGTCTTGATTTTCTTTGTTTACTTTCTTGAGATTCTGCTTTTTCTTTTTATTCAGTTTTTTTAATGATTTACTTGTTTTTCTTTCCTTTTCTTTCTTTATCTCTATGCTTTGTCACTTTACGTCACTTTCTTTCAGTATCTGTCTCCCTTCCTGATCTTTATTTATTTCTACCATATCGTTCTTACTTTCTTTCTCTTTTTCGTTCTTTCTTTCAAACACTCTCTCTTCATTTTCCTTATTATTCCTTCTTATTCCTTTCTTTCATTTTCCAACGCCTTTTTTATTCTTTCTTTCTTCTTGATGTTTCTATGCATTAAATCTGTGTAACCATTTATTGAACATTTTGGAAAAAAAAGATCAATTAAAGAGAAACTGCACAGGTTCATATTTGTCAAAAGTGTCTTGATTTCAGGGAATCTAGCCTGGTCTATTCTGATGGTGGATAGAATTTATTTTGGGAGCATTAAAATTTACGAGCCATTTCTTACCCCATTTCACCATAAATTAGAGCTCCTTTTCAAGATCAGTAGCGAAATTTGCTTTGTAAACCCGGCAGATTTCTTATCGAGGCTGGAGTAAATTGTTGTGCATCAGCATTAATGCCTACTTGGGATCTGATTACATCAGAGAGATCGTTGATGAAGATCAGAAAAAGCGTCGGACCTAGAATAGAGTCTTGAGGGACACCCGCGTTTGTATGATAGTATCTGGAAGTATGTCCGTTCAATACTACCTTCATTACGCGATTTGGAAGGAACGATTCGATTAGATCAAACAAGCAGTCAGTTATACTATAGCCATGTAGCTTGCATAGAAGGTCAGCATACCTGACTCTATCAAATGCTTGGAGATATATATTGCAATGGCTCGAGCTTCGTTGTTCTTATCGAGAGCCTGGTACATATCTACTGTGATAGACCTGGTGAAGCGGAAAGCTTATTATTTATCAAAGAGGCAATGGGCTGTGAGATGTTGAACCACTTCAGCATTAATAATAACATCGAGCACTTTGCCAAAAGTCGGTAGAAAGCTGCTAGAGTGATAACTGATAGGGTTTTTGTGTTCTCCAGCGTTCTTAAATAAGGAACCACAGAGTAGAGTTTGGAGAGGACAGAGGAGAGTTCAGAGGCACATTTCTTCAGGACAATTATAGGGATTCCGTCATTTCCATTCGCCTTCTGAGGGGCAAGTTTGAATTTATGTTAGAAACCAGCAAGGGAGTAATGTGAACAACACTCAGTTAAGCTCAGTTGTAGGTGGGAAGTCGGGTGCGGATACCCCAAACGAATCAAATGTTAATTTGCTGGAGAATCTGTGAGCAAAGCATTCAGCCTTATACGCTGAATATGTGAGGACCCCAAATTCATTGATTAAAGATGGGATTAAGGGCTTGCTGTTACTTAACACATTTTTACAGAGCCGCCAGTTGTCTTTGGAGCCGAACTTGCGAGATGATATACGCTGTTTCATTTTTTCAGCAAACAACAGTTTAGCATCATTTAGGATCCACTTATATTGATTACGAGCAGAGGCAAAAAGGTGCCTATTGTAGTCAGAAGAGTATCTCCAATAAAGCTGGAAGTACAGATTTCTGTGGGCAATAGCAGCTGAGCAAGTAGGGGAGAACCAGGGGGACGAATGGGGTTTAAGTCGTAACTTCCTGGTTGGAATGAAAGCATTGCTGCTAGCTTTAAGCCATGAAGAGACCTCGGACACAGTCTTCCACAGGAAGACTAAAAACTTTGTTCCAAGAGACGTCACACATGAAATCGCAGAACGACTCCTAGTCTGCTCTTTGGTAGTAATAAGATATTCTGCTGGTGTGGGGTTCCTGTAAGGAGGGATGTGAAAAGATATATTAACTGAAACCAGAACATGGTCAGAGTTTCCAAGAGGGCAAAGCTGCTGTCAAGTACGGAACATTCAGGAGAGGAAAAGGAGCGGTAGATAAAGAAAAGATAGCTCACCGAGATTATTAAAGAGAGACGGAGACACATGTAAGAATGGTAACAAGATTCAAGATAAATCACCCTAGCTAGAGGGAGATGTTTTAACTACAGGGAGATGTGTGTTGACATAAGTACCAATTCCATGCATGTGGACATTGGCGTCCTTCCTAAAGAAGGGAAAGTAACCGGCGATATAGAAATCAGAGGAAAGAATAGAGGGGTCAAACATAGTTTCACAAAGGGCTAAAATGTTAGGTTAGTTTATTTTGATGAAGGATTCAACGCTGCAAAGTTGGCACGGATGCCACGGACATTCGGAAAAATAGATGTTAATAGGTTTAAGTAATTTATGTTTAGCTAGTTTAGTTTTAGTTCTTACTTTGTGTGATGTCATAATTAGTGATTTTTTTTTTCGGTAAGGAATGTCTTCGGTTGTCAAATGCAACATGTATAAGAAGGAAACCGGCGCAGACTGCAGCATAATGTGGCCTCAGTGTTGCCCACCGGAACCACTTGCAAAGACACCCTTCCATGCACGACGTGACACAACAAGATACCCTGATATTATTCAACTGTTGATCAGAGCAGCCTCTCAAGACACTACGCAAGATTTCGTCCCCCTAACTACCAGTCGGAAGCATCAACCATGAAATTGCCAACCCGGTACTCTCAGAATGAAGAGATGTCGCCATTCTTCACACAAATTGCAAAATGCTTACAACAGCACTACTATCAAGACCTAAGGAGATGTAAGAAACCGGGAACCTCTTCTTAAACAAGAAACAAGGCATGTGTCTCAACTCATGTGCAAAAGTAGAGGGAATATTATGAACCTGGCGATAGTAGTTTCTATCTCCTTTAAAATTAAAAAATAAAATAAATATGTAAATAATTAAAAATTCTTTAAGTTTTAACTTAGTTAAATGTCATGAGATCCCTTAGTAATCACAACAAAAGAATTTTAACATAACTTTCCTTAAAAATTAAAACAAAATTTTAAAAAACAACCCTTCCTGTCCGAACGCCTAAAAGAGCTAACTGAAATCTTACCTGACACAAATATATTTTTTAAATTTTCAAACGCTATATTCAACAAAAATTATTAAATACATAAATACATATATAATCTTTAAAATAAAAAGTTCAGGAAAATAGAATAAAATAATAAAAAATAAGTCAATCAAGCTTAGCAGAGACAAATTTGGCTGCTATCAAAATATTAACCGAGTTGAATGAAACTTTACATTCATCATGGTGAATTCCATTTCACTTTTTATTCAGTTGTTAATTTAGTCGGCCTCTCGCTTTATTGACCAGAGAGACGGGAGTGGGAGAGGAGTGGTGTCAGAAAGTCGAAAACCAACATTAAAAATTCAAGTCCCTACGGCTTCAAAGGAAAATTAAAATTTACCCTTCCTGTCCGGACGCCTAAAAGAGTTAACTCAATATACCATATTTATTCAACAAAATTTACAACAGACACAGGGGAGGAATAAGATTGTTGGCTAGAGAACATTTTCGGCTACAAAATATTATGGATACCATTGTTAGGTATACATTTTACAGGTGATTTTCATTTCACCGATTGATAGTTGTAAGTGCCGCACTAACTTGGAATTTCGTACATATCACTGTCGTCACCGCGTCACCTTATTAACCTGTGCATCTAATTTTGTTTATATGCAGTGTTTCGCCTCCGTAATTTCGCCTCCGTAATTTCGCCTTTTTCGTGTTGAGAAATAGGAGGCATTACTTTTGGAGAAACCCTCATAGTACATACATATATCATATCTTAAAAGTTTAGTTCCATAGAACATGAACGCAAGTTTATTATTTTCGTTCATTAACTAGTTTTCTATATTTTTCAGATTTTTACATCATGATATTTTGAACAAGAACTGCTATCTGACATCAGTTCTTATATAAGAAGTGAATGCTGAACAATTTCTGAATAGAAGAAGAGAAGAATAAAGAAACAGGGTTCTTGTTCTACAGAAGGATTTTGAGAATGCCATGTGTGGACTAATGATACTTATAGAAAAATATAAACGAAAAGGTCAATTATATTACGGTCTAGAAAGAGACAATTGAAGATTTTAGGAAACTTTGAAGAGAGATCGAGCTTCAAAAATTTAGCACAATGTCATATACTGAGTACATGAGGGACAGATTTAAACAGAAGTATCTTACGTAAAAGTAAGAGGATAACAGATCAGAGATTAGGGATTATAGTATAAAAAGCAAACTGTAAAGGGCTACAAAGGACAGGAATTTAAAGAGAGCTATGATCACCCACGTCCTGGCACAACATAGAAAATAAAAGAAGATTGCAAATTATAAAGTAATTGATAACATATAAATTGAGTAAAAAATATAATGGGTTTCAGTCGTTATAACCATCATCAGGGCTTATATTTACTAAATTTATTCACAGGCCGTAACAACACAAAAAGAAAACTTCACAATAGTAAATATAAGCCATGATGATGGTTATAACAACCGAAACATTATAATGTTGGCTACTCCACAATAAATCCATATTTTGTTGTTTCTCATGTATTTATTTTATTTTTTATCTCAAATATATATATATGTGTAGAATACCACCGAAAGAAAACACTTTTTTAAACCTCTCTCTCTCTCTCTCTCTATCTCTCTCTCTCTCTCACTCACTCACTATCTATCTATCTATCTATCTATTTCTGCAATTCTAATGTTGATTATATCAGGCGTAACCAATCGAATAATTAGCAACGCTTTCAGCTGGTCGTCACGTCAGAAGACATTACGAAGAATGCCATCTACTGCATTAGCATTTCCAAGACGCTACCTTCTCTATCAGCGCACAGCAAACAATGAATTTACTAAGGGAACACGAGACGGACCAGTGGGCTAGTGCATAGTTTTGACCACTGGGGCATTGATTTTGCACGCCGAGATGACTAAGTTTGTCCGGTGGGTCTGCTGCACGATTCGGACCTGTGGTATGGATGGTATCATGACAGTTTCTCTGTCACTAGCTCGCTCAGTCTACTGCATCAAAGAACTGCTCGTGCGCACTCAGGCGTTGACTTTCTAACGTCACTTCCGGTTAGTCGGATCGGAGACGCTAATGTTTTTGAATGTTATCTCACAAAACGATTACTCACTTAATGCATTTACACGGTAATTTCTAGTTCTTTTCTTTCTTCCTTTTCTCCATCTTTGTTCTTTGCCTCGTTGTGGTTTTTTTCTTTTTACAGTTTCTCGTTTATCTTCACTCATTTTCCTGCTATTGACCAACTTCTATTTTTTCAATTTCCCCCTTATTATTTTCAGCTTCCATTTTTCTATCATCCGACTAAAAAGTATTTTTTCTGCTTTTTCTAACTATTATATCATCATCTTGCCATAAGTTTCTTTTCAAATGCCGTAAGAAGACATGCGCAACATTTTACAGACTTCATTTAGAAAAACAAAAATAGATGATTTTCATATTGAGAAGCCTTCCGGAGTTAAACTGAAAACATAAAAGTGTCTTATTATTTTTGCTTTCCCGTCGAGAATTTCAAATCTTTAGTAATTTTATTAAATATTTCTACTTTTCATTATTTATTTTTATTTTTAATCATTAATTGTATGTTTTCTTAGTTTTTATTGTGTTGTTTTATCGATTTTTGACAATACCCAAAGAAACATCTACAATATTGTCGACCCCGACATGGCATCCCGCCTTCAGTCATTTTCCTGCTGCCGTAATGTAGTTTCTTTGTGTCGTGTTTACATGTTCTCAACCAAGCTAATTGGCAACTAGTTCTCATTATTTTCCAGTTGAAATAGCTGAATAGAACCGTATGTACAAATCAAATATATTCCTATTGCTCACTTCTCGCCTATGGAACTCTTTTCCTGCCTTTTATTTTTTTCTGTCAACTACGAATTTCAACAATTTCAATGCAGAATCAATCGTATCCTCTTTTTTTCTGAATCCTTTTTTTTTTTTCTGTTCTTTCGCTCTCGTATTCTGGCATTTCTGGGAATAAAATGATTACAAAAATTCTCCTCTCTTTCTCCCAATATCTTTCGCTTCTGTTTTCTTTCTTTTTTTTTAGATCAACCATTTTCTCTCTACTCTTTGCTTTCTCTATCTTTATCCTTCTCTTCAATTTCAGATTGAAAAAAAAGTGCTTATAGAAATAAAAAAACAGACTTTATAATCTGCTCTACCCTAATCAAATCGTCATTTTGAATCATCAATGACTTATTTCACTTCAAGAATAATTATTTACAAAAAAATGTACCCCCTAGATTTGCAGCAAGTTGTTTCGTAATCATGCTACCTACAGGATTGTAGTTCCAAATAGACCGTCCGAAATTACAAGTGTTAGATGATGAATACCAACATTGATTGTGAATCTTTTAATATCAAAGAATCAAAAAGAAGAGTCAAAAATATAGTGAAAGAGACAATTACAAGTGCTATGCTGATAATTATGCTAAGAGAAGGGTGCTTGCCGCAGCTGAGAATGAGACCTGGAAGGTAGGGTCTATTGTTGATTAGGGTTGAAGCGCAGACAGGCAATGGCTTGATACAGAAAAGTGCTCAAACGATTACAACCACAAACAATACGAAGTCTATTTATGAATTTCTTCGTCACATAGAGAAAATCTTGGATTGGTTAACTTACAATAGCCTTTTAACTCTGGCACAGCTTAAAGATAAGCTTCGTTCTGAAGAACAAATACACGGGTCAACTATCACAATCTACACGCAAAACATTTAAGAGCAATGAAATAAAAAATAAATCTCAGAACCTACCACCATAAACTCGCAATGCAATAGAATTGAGTAGCATAAAGGAATCACAGCTGGTAAAGTCAAGCGATTCATTTATAGCGATTAAAGGTACTGTAATTTGTTTTTAAGGCGTTCAAGAAAGGAACAGATATTTTGTGAAGATCGCTTCATCCGGAGGCAGTAATAGACATACTACTGAATCAGTCAGTCAAACCGTCAAATAAGCAACATGGATCAGGAATATAAAACTAGCTTCAGAGATTTATTTTCAATCCATGCTGTTTATGATCGACAGTTGTAGAATCGTAGAACTCCTTGCGTAGTGCGATAAAAATATATAAAAAAAATATCCTCAGAAATTAATAATACAATACTTTATCTAAGAAAGTTAGACAAATCAAAACTATTACGTCTACTACTAATGATGAAAGACGATCTAATCCAAAATTAATGATGAATGTGCTACTACTTAGAAATTCAATCAGTTCAAAAGCATTAAAACCTTATTTGTATTAATCTGTTGCTAAGATGACGTTTCCTAACTTTCTCGAATATGACATTCATTTTTAAAATGCATTCGATATTTGCATTAATTAAATTTGCTTCGGTCAATTGTCTTATCCACTTGTAGTGCGAGGTATCATGAGAAGTTTCTCTTTTTGTTTTTACTTAAGAAATAAAAATTATCCACGTTCATTTTTTCAAGATCATCGAAATTTTGTTATAGCCTCGACAGACATGTACTTCCGTAAACCAACATGCATTAGTATGAAGAGCTGCCTAGAAGAAATCAACAATCAACCGCTTCAAGAACCTTCACTTCTGGTAGGAATTCAACATTATCCTTCTCTTAGAGTGCTTATCAGCCAAGGTTAAACAGTTCAGTTTGTCCCGCTACTTTACACATAACTGTGAAGGAAAGAGAAAAATCATTAGAAGCAAAAGAAAGCTAAACCAAAAGAAAAGAAATAAAACAATGTATTAACAGCTTGATCCTTTCTAATTAGGGGATTCGCTTTTTGTTACCGATCAATAACTACTTTTACCATAATAACGGGATATCTCATAAAATATAAGTAAGAATAATTCGAGTGACTGGCTTAATATATCTCACATTATGTTTCATATTAAAAGATACATGTTTCCATTTAATCTAATTCTTTTTTTTTTTTCAATATTCTTTCTTCTATTTCTTTTTCTATTGACTTCTATCGCCTTTGTGTTTTTTTTACTTCATTGTATTATATTTGGCGTTTTTATTCTTTATCTCTTACAGTCTTCGTTCTCAACATCTACAAGTTTAAAACGCACTTATCTAGCGTCTTTGAAAATGACAAGCAAACAATTTTTTTTTATTTTCATAGGTTTCAGCTGTTTCTTTTTCTCTTCGCTCTTTTTTAATGCAGTTTTTCCTTTCTTTTTTTTCTGTTATTTTATTTACCTTCTTTGTTTATTCCATATTTAATGCATCTTTTTTATTTATTTTTTGCCACCTTTCTTATGTGTGCAGGTTTCTCTCTCTCCCTCTCTCTCTCTCTCTCTCTCTCTCTTTCTCTCCATTATTTCATCTTACTTTAATGGACGCCTTTATTTTCTTTACTCATTTATTTCCCTTCTTTATTTCTTTTTTTCTTTCAATTCCACACTTTAATATATTTTTCCATTTATTTCTCGTTTTCCCTCGTTCATTCACTTGCTATGATACTAGTTTCATCTGCAGCGTTCCTTATTTTTAGGTGGCATCACAAGACCATCTGACAAATCAAGTCATGCGCTAATTTTTTGTGGGAGACCAAATCGCATCGTTTACACAATTTGTCAATGCGCCAATCGATCGACCACGGCTCGTCTGAAGCCTGATACCTTTTGAATTATTGTTAATCCAGCTGTGTACCAAAACTAATCCACAGCCACACGTTAAGAGTGTACATTTCCTACAGTCAAGTCAGTATGTCAACAATCCAAGCCGTTTCTATGGATATTACTCAGGCTTATTGTGGCTAGTCAATCAAGAATTATTTTCTGGTGACGCTAAAAGAAAAGAACTGATTTCTATATTGGGCTTCTTTGTATCTTAATGAAATCCTTTGCTTTGACAGCTAAAAGGTATCGCAGTCAAGAAAGAGTTCGATCGTAGTTAGCTATGCATTATCTTTAAATTGAAACTATTTTATAAGAGGTTAATACTTTGACGAGAAATTATAATCAATAAATATGCCTCCTGCTTTTGCGCGAATCTTGGAGTCAAACCATTTTAGACGCACAAACATTATTCTCCGGTGGAACATACACATGTGTCCGTGTGCGTCCGCATGTGTGTGTGCGTCCGTGTATGTGTGAGAGAGAGAGAGAGAGAAAGAAAGGAAGAAAGAAAGAAAGAAAGAGAGCACTTCTAATTAGGCTATATAAAAGATTTTTCATTCATGTTCGATGAGGCCATAATTGAAAACCACAATAAATTGACTTTTTTGCAAAATACTACAATGTGTGATTTGCTTGTGTGCTAGTTTGAATGAATAAGAAGAAATAGACGACAATATCAATAAAATGGACGCAATAAATATACTTACAGACAGGACGTAAGAAAAGATGATTATAGAATCGCTCAATTTAGAAATATTATCTTTTTTTTAGATGAGCAAAATAATATAATCCGGACACACACACACACACACACACACACATATATATATATATAGCCAGGTAAATTCGTAGTAGGATTTGTGTTTATATATATATATATATATATATAAAATAAAAACTTCGATATTTAAATCCGTTGGATAGCCATTTCTACGAAGATTTCCTCACTTCTCCAGCAAAGGCTGAAACCAAAATTTTATTTATTCGAATTCAAATGTGTTACAATTTTTTTTACCAGTAGAAGCCCTATATATATATATATATAGTGAAGATCAACCAGTTACGCTACCATGTTTCGACCTTTTCGGTTTCGTCAGTCGATTTGATTTGTTTTTGTAGTATTTTTTGTTAAAATCAAATCGGCTTTACGAAACCGAAAAGGTCGAAACCTTTGTAGCGTAACCGGCTGATATTCCCTACCTAAATATCTAAATGCTCCAAATATTAAATTCTCGTTTTTCTTTAATTGGAGTAGATAGACTAAACTATCGCCCAGTTCACACTCCACCCACGTTTATTGAACAGGTGTAGAGGCTCATCCCTTGTTTCTTGTTTAGGATGTGGTTTCCGGCTTTCTCTCTCCTAAACTTTTCACTCTTACGTAGCTCCCTGCACATCAGTGGCGATACCGCCTTTCTCGGGGTGATATGATTAAAAAAAATACATGCGTTGCGCACTTTCTAATACAACTGTTTACTGGTCTAATATATACCGATAAATGTCCTATATATATATATATATATATATATATATATATATATAATGTGATAAATAAATTGTCATCTGAATTCCGTAGAAACTGAAATAACAGTGACAATTTCATTTTAACAGATATATTCACCAAAATTACACAAAAATATCTTGAAATACTCAAGAGTAAATTTATTCAATAAAATTTTCATTGGCGTCAACCACGGTCTCTAGTCGGCTGCGGAATCTCGTGCAACTTTTCTTAACGCTCTTTCTGTTTAAGTTGAATGCTGCCATAAATCTTGCCTTCAGTTCATCTTTCCTGTTACAAGGATTTTGTTGGTCAACTGCATTCCACACATAAATATCAATGCGTTTGCATTCTGGGAAGCTAAATAGCCAGATATAAGAGGATGATATGGTCAGAGAAATTATCTGAAAGCCATGACTGGGTTCTCCTGCTTTGTGTGGCATGGTGCAATGTCTTCTTGCCTGGCATAGTTTCTTCCAGCAGCCACTCTCTTGACCCAGTGCAGCACTCCAGCCTCAAAACACTTGATGTAAGCCTCCATGTTGTGTCATAGGCCCTCACTAACAAATTCGCATAATTTTTTTCTCATCAGAACGATCAGTGTAAGTTTTCTGTGTTGCTGCAACTTCGGAATTCCCATTAGACTCATTCAACCCTTTAAACTATAATGTGTATGATGAAGTGATATATTACTAATCAAAGGCTTGAAACTACACTAACTTGTAAATATATTAAAGAATTAACCTTACAATCCTGCTAGTATTACTAAATTTAAGGTATGACACTATAGTAATTGTAAACATTTTGTAGTATAAACCTTACTATCTTGATAATTTACTCTAACAATATAATCATTCTTTTGTTATTTTATCTTTATTTTCTATTACAAATTGGGATCTATTTATTGAATTAAATAGTTTTTATTGCACTCTATAATTACTGTTAGCAGTTTTGCCAGGTACTAGTTTATATTTATATTTATTTTTATTTATTTGTTATTATTTATATTTATTTATTATTTTTTATATTTAATATTACCATTATTATTTTATTATTTTTATTATTTTTTATTATTTTTATATTTATTATTATTATTATTATATAATTTATCTATTTTATGATTATTTTACTTATTTATATTATTTTAATTTAATTTAACGTAATTTTAATTTAATATTATTATTTTTAATTATTTAAATTTAAAATTTAAATTTAAGATTTAAATTTAAAATTATTTTATCTTTCTTATTTATTATATTATGTCTAATTATGTTTTATCTTCGTCTTGTGTTTTTAAATATCCTATATTTTATGTTTATTGAATAATTTTTGTTTGTGTATCTGATTTCATTCTTTTCTAATGTCAAAAGATTTAAGTTGAAACATGTAACCGAAGTCTGTATCTGTCTGTAATTCACTTCAAGCCAAAATTTAAAATTTCTCTCTCTCTCAGCCACTTCCATTGTCCCTCTCCTTTATTCCCCCTCTATATTTTCTCAGTTTTTTTCCTCTTTATTTTCCTCTTTACATTATACTTATTCTGTATCTTTTCTTTTCCTCTTTCTTTTTCTATTTTTTATAGAATTTCATTTTTTAATGCCAAAAGATTTGAGCCCAAACAATGTAACCAAAACGATGCCGTTTCCATTGTCTCTTTCTTTTCTACATTTTCTCATTTATTTTCCTCTTAACTTTCTATTTTTTCTGCATCTTTCCTTTTCCTCTTTCTTTTTCTTTTTCTTGATTTCTCGTCTTATTTTCTGATCTTTTCTTCCCTAATTCTTTCATTTTTAAATATATGTTTATCTCGTACGGAAAAAGTAAGAAGTGGTGTTCTTAAAAGAATTTAAAACAAAAATAAAACGTTTATTGCTATCATTGTTAACTACCTGATAAGACATTGTTCTTTCAATGTCGAAACAAATTGTACAATTTGTTAGTAGTTGTAGTTTGCACGTGTTCTAAGGTGATAATTAATAATAAATATTCATTACTCTATTTTTATATTGAGCACTGTTTTAAATTATTGTTTTGAAAGTTGCAATTATTTTCTTTGTTTTGATTCATTGGTATATATATAATTGTGTTTTTGGGTACTAATCCCTCTTTTATACAAGTTTTATTAAAGACGACTGACAAGGTATTACGATTAAGCAACGATCATTATCTCTATCTCAATATAGACGTGCATGTGCGTGTGTGCGCGCACGCGCGTGCGTGTGTGTATGTGTAAATATTCTCAGATTAGTAGTAATTCTTTCAGAAAAGCAGTCTTTCTTTAAAGAATTATACAAATATTTTGAAAAATCTAAAAAATTTTAAATTCATCACTTCAGTTTTTGAAGATGTACAGCCCAAACGTCCATCTCATACAATAACTGTCTAAATACAATCAAAACAATATTTATTAAAAAAAATTAATATTACTCGCTCACATTACTTTTTCTTCGGATTTTGAATTGGGACATATTGTGCCCTCCTCATGCATTGACTGACTTTTCAACCACATGATGAACATTCAGGAACGTTGTCAAATTTAAAAACCTTGAATAACAATAACATCCTTATCTTTGTGTATATAAACACGTGTAACATAATAAATTTTACATTGCCTTGATAAAGTCTCTCAAAGGACGAAACGCGTTGGGGCTAAATACAGTTTTTCTTTTTCTCACTTTTTATTCATGTATATATATGAGACGAAAATTGTCAAAAGATAGTAAAAAAATAATCAGATGGAAGGTGAAAAACAGTCAGATAACGATTAGTGGGCAAAGAGGGGAGATAATGAAATGCTGAAAACGATTGAAAAAAAGGGAACAATTTTGTTGATGGAACATTCTCACTCTCCCGTGAACGCTTCAAAGTTGGGTCTTATTTTTTATTGTTTTTATTCCATCATTTCTGCCTCTAGATTATCTAACTCTACTCAGGTGTTTGGTGCATCCTGGAGTACGTGTGGGTCACTGGGTACTACTTTATTTCTGTTTATTTTTTCAGTACACAAATCCTAACAGCTAAAATATGTATTTTTATTAAGATTAAAATGTACTAGTTGGCAATTCAAAAGTAATTTCTCTACGTTTTATTTATTTGTTCTTTTTAGATTCTTTTTAATTGTGATTTTGTTTCATTCATTTTTTTAATGTCTTTATTTTTTAAACTTATTCATACTTTTTTAGTCTGTCGATTTTATTCGTATTCGCCCATTTTGAATCCATTGGCTTTTTAATTTTTACTTTATCATTATTTTCTATTTTTCTTTCTTTACTTCACTTGTCTTTCATTACAAAATGTCTACATTCCATTCTCATCAGTTTTTTTTCTTTTTTTTCTTTCACGATATTATTTCTTATTTTATGTTTCTGATTTATCTTACGTCATGGCTTTTTCTCTCTTGTCACTTTCAATTTTTCTTCTTATTTTGTTCTATCATTTTTCCTTCATTTTTCACAAAATTTCTATTTTCTCTTTCTCTTTTTCTTCGTCCATTTCTTTCTCAGTTCATGCTGTTATTTCCTGAACTAGACAACATGATGGCGGAAACCGTTAGATCTTAGGACGAGATCTCGTGGTTTATCTAATCTGACATCGCTGACGTCAAAATCCCACTGACGGTTGATCCCGCGAGATTTGATCTTATACTACCTCTGCGTTTATTATGACGGCTCGGCTTCACCAAAGAATTATGGGCTTCTTATGTTACTGGTTTATTCACCGCTCTACTACGCGAATTTATGTGGATACTCATGTAAAAATTTGACCTCTCTCAAACTTAGGATTCGATTCGCACACACACACACACACACACACACACACACACACACACACACATATATATATATATATATATATATATATATATATATAGAGAGAGAGAGAGAGAGAGAGAGAATGGTGATGTTACAATGGTTCTAACGAGAAAAAAATATGTATATTTTAAATAAAAATAACTTCAAAAACAAATTTAAACCAGCACTTAATAGATCATAATCCCCCCACGTACACACGGACACACAACATGCTCACAGAATAACTAGATACACATACGTACACACACAAAGGTATGTGCACATACTAACAAGAACGAACATTGACACGTACACAAAATCCTACACGACATAAAAAGTGTGTCTCTATATATATATATATATATATATATATTGAAAAAATAAAAACAAAACCTACCTCTGCCAGATATTTCACTCATCATAAATTATTTTATTACCCCTTAAAGTGACGATGAACGACGCTCTGTCTGATGAAGGTAGCCTCACCAGAAACACGTGTAGCAGAATATGAAATATATAAAAAAATATACAATATATTTTTAAAAGCAGAGGCGTTTTATCTTTTTGTTATATATATATATATATGAATTGGTTGTTCCAAAGTTTCCGTAAAATATTCTTGTTTAACTCTTCGTCAAAAATTACCTGAAGGCGAGAAATGTTACGCTAAACTTGACTTGATGGATATTTACTTTAGATAATCGTTATTCTGCTCCTGTTACAAAGATATTTATGCTATTTACAACAGCAATATTTTAATACACACTCGTTTGTGTGTGTAAATATATATATATATATATATATATATATATATATATATATATATATATATATATGACGAGTGCTAATGAGAATTCCGCAACCTCATTCAGTTTATATGTTTGTGCCGTATGTGACACCTCAGTTCCGCTAGAAACTTGTATACATGTTGCGCAACTGCGAAGATATCGGGACATAGCAACAGAAATATTTGCTGACACTTTTCGCCGTTGTCTTTTGTCTCTTACCCGGTTCATTCTATTTTAGAAATAACTATACGCTACCGCAGAATTGTACATTTTGTTTCGACATTGAATGAACAATATAGTTAAGATGGTCATAAACGTTTTTTGAGAAAGTATTAAAAATAACACCACTTCTTTTATTTTTTGAAAACTTTTTGTACGAGGTAAAAAATTGGAGAATAAAGAAAAAGGGCAGAAAAGATGGGAAAACAAAATGACAAATCAAGAAATGGAAAAGACAGAGAAAAGAGAAAGACACAAATGAAACAAAAAGCAAAGAGGAAAACAATAGTGAAAGAACTGAGAGGAAAGGGCCATTGAAAACGGCTAAGACAGACAGAGAGAGAGAGAGAGAGAAAGAGAGAGAAAGAGAGAGAAAGAAAGAGAGAGAAAGAAAGAGAGAAATTTTAAATATAGTCAGGAAATAAATTGTAAACATATATAGATATCAGTGACATGGTGTCTGGGCTCAAAAGAGGAGAACAAAGAGGAAAAAGTGCGAAAAAAACAGAGTTAAGAAAGGGAAGAGAGACAAGAAATAAAATTCTGCTAAGAAATAAAATTTTCAGACCTTGGCCAGAAGTATAATTTATAAGTAGTTAATTAGTTAGATTTTAGTCATAATTATATTAGACCAGTACACAGTTTTATTAAAATTGTTCAATACAATTATATTGTAGAATTGTTGAATATTTTTCATTTGGAAGCGAGTTATTTCGCGACCTCTGTTTCTACCTTCTGGTGTCTTCGGACGATTAACAATAACTGATTCTACCGTTTTTCAATCGCTCACGTAAGAGTTATTTTTTATGAACGCACAATTTTCAAAATTAGGAGGAGTTACTTTACTAAAAAAAACAGTAAAATCAGTTATTATAAATTGCCTGAACACACCTAAAAGTAGAAACCGAGGTCGCAAAATAACTCGTTTCCAAATAAAAACTAGATAGATAGATAGATAGATAGATAGTGTAAATGTTAGGTTTTTGTATCCTGCTAAAAGATAAAAAACGTATGACTAAAGTTTTTCGGGTGATAACGCTAAAAATTAAGATAATTCTATATTATACTGGTATTTGTACACGTGAGTGGCGACTACTCTCATACCGCATCACATGAAACAGCCGTCACCTGCGAAACGCAAGTACGCAAATCCATTGTATAAATAAAATAAAATTCCAGCATATATTTTGTTGTTTTTCTTTCTATTAGGACCTAACTCATTAAAAACGTGTCTACAGTTGCTTAAAAGTACCAATCGTTTATTGAGAAGACATTCCTGCTTAAAGAATATTGAGATTTGTTTTATGATTCACAAGATATGGACATTTTCTTTTGAGCGTCATAATCTTTCACTCGACAAGTGGCCGGATTGATCCTTCTGTGCCCATAAGTATTGCTTATCATTGAAAGAGGTTATATGGTCGTAAAACTTTTAAGGATGTTCAGTCGCTTCTAAATTAATCATATCAGGTCCAGTATCCGTCTTCACCGTGGATTTCTATATTACGCTATATGTAGACATCCATCCCCAATAAAACAGTTTTAATTGCACCCACTGTTACAAGAGTCGGGTCTCCTGGTCTTAATACTGGTTGTACAAACACGTTATAATTATGTTTTTTTCATTTTTTTTTATGCGTATTTTCTATGTCTATACATGAATTTGACTAAGTTACTGTTAAATATTTTATTTATTATGTGTCCATTTTTGAAACTACTTGTCTATAAGTTTAATAAAATCTACCTTTAACTGATAAGGTTATTTTAAAATGGTGCGTTTAACCAAGTTATATGTTTTCGCCTTCAGTAGTTCTTCTCCTTTTCGACTGAGAGTACGTATAATCCTGCCATGGAGAGAACATTGGAAGATCTGGAAACTCAGTTGTAGTTGCAGTTTACAGTGAAGAGTAATCACAGAGATCCGTTAGGGTTATCAAAGCGTTCCGACAGATACCGAAGTTACTCAGAGACCAGACTAGCTCTGAGCTCCACTCAGCTAGAATAAGTTCCCCGGACATACTATTTAATTTCAAGAAGATATATATATTTATTTCTACTAATAGTATTCCTGAATTGACTAACCTGCGTTCCAGCTTGTATAATACGTTATCTTTTCATCTATAAACGATAACTTGAAATGCTTTCTGTTACATTTGAGAGCCCTTTCATAATCCACTTTAAAATTCCGTTATTACGAGAATTTACTGACAATCTTTGACTTATTGATTTTGGTACCTACCTCAACAGTTGGGGTTGATGACTGGAGTTAATAATTAGTCAACATGGGACGTTTCTTTACTTTCACTATGATGATAATATCCATTTCAATAGGTTGGAGATGACGTCCAGGTAAACTTGCTTGAGATGTTTTTACAATTTGACGTAATAAGCTTGAATCTTTAATGAATTTTATCATCCTTTTTCCTGATGGCATCGAAAAACCTCCTTTTTGTCTCTAAATCTATTGCCCCATTCTTTTGAGCTATCATGAGACTTCGTCTAGCTAGCAAGTAAATCCTCACCATCTCATATATTTCTGCTCCGTAAGTCTGACTCCCAAAGTAATGTTGAATAGTTCTGAAATCCTTTTTGACATTTACTTATGATTATGGCGGCTTTATGTCAGGTACGACTGTTACTTGTAGCGTATAACCCAGTATTACCGTTTGTATTCTTAAACACACATATACTTAAACCTTTTAATGAGATACCAATATATATGCATATATATATATATACATATGTGTGTGTGTGTGTGTGTGTGTGTGTGTGTGTGTGTGTGTGTGTGTGTGCTTTAATATCTGTATATAAAAAATGAGTTATTCATCACGCTCTACATTTATTCAAAAGTTATTGACGTTGTTTATTTATAAGTGGTTGTTCGTGGACGATGACTTCTCTGTTACTTTGCAACATTCACAAGTGAACCGAACTTTGTTCCAAGTTAGACAACAATGTGATATGCTTAGCATATTTCTAATTACATTGCAATTTCACAAGTTCCTGATAAAAAGACATCCTTCTTTTAAAGGACGCATTTCAATCAGAAAAACATTTTGCAAGAAAATAATGCTCCTTTATTCATGCACACATTCGGTCACACACACACACACACACACACACACGCACATATATATATATATATATATATATATATATATATATATATATTAGTAAAATATTACATTGAAGCATGAAATAAATTTTGCTGTTTGGTACTGACATAAGTATATTGAATAATTACAACTTTAAATTGTGTCATTTAGTGATTTATGTTTCCTTCAGCATCCCGACAGTTTTGTAAATAAACTCTAATCAATATCTCTGTCCACTCGTCAGGGGATATGCACAGCAGACACATTTGTTTGAACAATATTTTTGATCGATACTCGTATTTAAGTAGATATTCTTTTTTATAATCAAACAGTATATATATTTATTTCTACCGGCCTGATTATTTACGATAAATTTTTGTTACGAAAATATGTCATTCGCCAGGATTCGAACCTGCGACCCCTATCCACATAGATCAAAAATAATGTTCAAACAAATCATTTCATATATATATATATATGTATGTGTGTGTGTGTGTGTGTGTGTGCGTGTGTGCGTGTGTGTGTGTGTAGGGGTATATAAAAACATCAGTCATGAAAGGGAAAGTGTATAATACAAATATATTGATTTATTATAAATAAAGCGTTTATCAACATATTATAAATGATGGATATTTGGGTGTTGAATTTGCTGCATTCACTTACGCGCAAATACACTTGCGAAAGGTGGACATTCGTTTAAAATCCTTTGTACAATACAGACGGAAGCTGATGATGGTTCGTCTGAAATAGGCCTACACTTCCGATTTACCATGAAATGACGTGTCTGCCTTAATTTTTCTTATATTTGCTCTATATATATTTATATACATATATATTTAGAGCTCTCTTAGACAGTTATCCTACCACTGTATGTACAGGATACTCCTCTGGATTCTTCTATACCCACACTGCATGCTGATATATATATATATATATATATATATATATATATATATATATATATATATGAACAGGTTAAGAGGCTCATCCCTTGTTCCCTGTTTAGGATGTGGTTTCCGGCTTTCTCTTTTCTAATCTTCTCACTTTGTTAATTGTTCTTTTTTTCAATTGGAGTAGATAGATCCATCTATCGCCCGGTTCACACTCCACCCACGTCTATTGAACAGGTTAAGAGGCTCATCCCTTGTTCCCTGTTTAGGATGTGGTTTCCGGCTTTCTCTTTTCTAATTTTCTCACTTTGTTTTTTGTTCTTTTTTTCAATTGGAGTAGATAGATCCATCTATCGCCCGGTTCACACTCCACCCACGTCTATTGAACAGGTTAAGAGGCTCATCCCTTGTTCCCTGTTTAGGATGTGGCTTTCGGCTTTCTCTTTTCTAATCTTCTCATTTTGTTTTTTTTTTTTTCATTTGGAGTAGATAGATCCGTCTATCGCCCGGTTCCCACTCCACCCACGTCTATTGAACAGGTTAAGAGGCTCATCCCTTGTTTCCTATTTAGGATGTGGTTTCCGGCTTTCTCTTTTCCAATCTTTCCACTATTACGTAGACCCCTGCACATCAGTGGCGTTACTGCCTTGCTCGGGGTGATACAATTAAAAAAATAAAAATAAAAAAAATAAAAAAAAAATATATATATATATATATATATATATATATATATATATAATGTATGTGTATCTATATCGACAGAGGGACATATGACCGAAGAGGAAAAATATAAAAAATAGAATAAAAAATGATTTTATTGCAATATTTCTGTATTTGTATGACTGAAATCTCTGTCATTCAATTTTGGTTCATTATATTCTTTCCGCCACATCCAGATGTTACCTTCATCGTAACAAAGGATTTATAACAACAACATTATTTTCTCTTACGCCCTTTGTGTGTGGCTCGTTTAGCGAGATTGTCTCTCATTCATACCGAATTTTAATAGCTAGTCTTTATTTGCTCCGCCATTTTCTTTTACTTTATAGCAACATAGAACTTTATTACATTTATTCATTTTATTTGCCACACACACACACACACTGAGGCACACACACACACACACACACACACACACACACACACACACACACACACACACACACATATATATATATATATATATGTTGTCGTTTTTTAGTTTGCTTCTTGTCTCATACTATGACTGGCCTATTTATTGGGCCATGTGTTAACGGACTTTGTATTGCACGAGTGATGTAACACCAATAAAACACACAGTGGGAATGATCTGGCAGCATTAGGCGATATTTGATATCCACGCAATGACACAAAGAAAATTTATAATCAGAACAAATTATCCTCACCATGGAACAGTGTCTGATATTTTATTCTTGCAGCTAATTGCCAGTATCTTGAGTTCAATTCTTATTGAGTGTCTTTTTGTGGGAGTCTATGCAATTTATTTTTATGATAACAATCTTTCTTTCAATTCTACATTTTGTGATCATGCTTTATCAAAGTTTTCTAATTCAGATACTTTCCTTCCATTGAAATAATTAGCACAGTTGGAGATGAAAGAATATTGGCTTCCAGTGTGACTTGAACTCGCATCTCGTTTTTCAGCGATGATACTAAAATAACTCAAATTTTTAAACAGATTACTATGTCTCTATTCCAAATGTACACCTCACTACATTTGAACCGAATTTGCATTCTGATTTTACATATTTTCAATATTAGTTTTTAATTCATTTCAAATACATGATGCACACTGAGGAATTGAAGTTCAGTAATAGAATGTGACGTTGAGTAATGTTTAATGAATAGGTGAGAAGAACAAGAATCATCCGAGAGGTCAAACCGTATGACAGAAAGCTAAAGGAATATATAGCTGGGCAGTATTCGTTGTTTGATACTTTAGCCCATTTATAAACTGGACAAGAGAGGAATTAAGAATAACAACAAGAAAAAAAAAACAATGCCTGAGGTTCTAAAAAGAACAGGAAAATTCATTTCAATACGATGGAAACAACACAGAAGATGAAAAAATGAGCTTAATAATAGAATCCATGGAAACGAAAAGAAACGATAAAATAAAGGAAAGAAAAAAGATTAAAAAATATCGAAAATGATATTAAATGGAAAAATAATAAAATTGCAAAGAAAGCAAACATTTAAATAATGAATAGAACTGATCGAAATTAAATAACGTTAAATTGGGCAATAAAAAACCAGCACCAGTACAAAACAGAAATATAAAAGTCAATTGATTAAAAGTAAAATAGAATAAATTATTAAAAATAAAGCGTAAATATTAGCTACAAAGAGCAAATGACATTGTTTTGGGATCTCCTCCTTTTGTATATGACAATGGACTCGACTGAGTGTATATATAATCCTGCCATATAGAGAACATTGGAAGATCTGGAATCTCAGTTGTAGTTGCAGTTTACAGTGGTGAGTAATCATAAAGATCCGTTAAAGTTATCGAAGAGTTCCGGCAGATACCGAAGTTACCCAGAGACCAGACTAGCTCTGAGCTCCACTCAGCTAGAATAAGTTACCCGGACATACCATTTCACTTCAAGATTTGTATATAATTATTTCTACTAATAGTATTCTTGAATTGACTAATCTGCGTTCCAGTTTGTATATTACGTTCAATATGACCTATTTTCTGTCTCCATAGCGGATTTTGTTGTTTATTATTTTGGCGGTTTTTTCTCCAGAATCCACAACAGATATACAAAGGCCATTCTAAAGCGAAGACTTCAAACTAAAAGTATAAAAATCAACAGATATGTGGAAAGAAAAACATTTTACAAACAAAATAGATGTTTAAATATCACCGAAAAAAGGTTACAAGACAGAGGGAAAATAATACAGCCTGTAAATAAAAATATATCACGTGAAGAATTAAAGAACTCATGAATAAGATATGGGAAGAACATCATTATAAAATTAATATATAAACCCATTCTCATATGTTTGCATTTTTAAAATTTTTTACAATAACTATTATGGATGGAATATAGAGTAATGGTTGTATCAAGAGATAAGCTGTCCTGTTGACACACCATTTGCTTGTTATGCGGATTTATCCAGTAAGTAAAGAAATAAAAAGATTAAAACTAGATTAAATAGGATGTGAAATACCAGAAGAAAACAAAATCAAAACCATAAAATCTTCAGTCATTCAGTTAAGTGCCATATGTGAGAAACGTGATCATAATTCGAAAGGGACATGACTGACTGTGCAGAAGATTTTCCCGCAGTAGGTTGCCATTACTTTCTGCGGTAGACTGGTTGCCAACCTAGGCTACAAAATCAAATCTGTCCTGATATTCTGCCCATATCTGGAGGGAAGAGACGGATTAATACCTTTCCCAAAGGTATTTGCGCGAAAGTGAATGCAACAAGTTCAACTGTAATTCGAACTCAAGTCTCTGATTTCTCGTTCCGACCGGATATCTACTGTACCACCCACGCACAAAGACCTTTATGTGGCCGACATCCGCTGCGAGCCCAAATTCTCGACAAAGTGTTTGCTCACCACATATCTCTAGCGCACTGCGGTGAAATCAGAAACAATGACATTTATCCTCACAGATTCTGGAAAGTTTAACTACCTCTAAGTAAGCAGGAACAGAGAGTGGTATGAGGGCAGAATACATCTGCAGGCGGCGCCATTCACCATCCTTCACCTGCTGCAATGAACGACCATCTGACCCTACTATAGACCTCTCTCTATCCACAACTATAACCAGCATGAAATTAAACAAACAAAATAGCAAGCCTAAACCAGCTAGTCGTAAATCGCCCAAACCTATCTGCGTTACGTTCACAAATATACGAGGTATTCGCAGTAACTTTAATAGTGTAGAATCTTTCCTTCTAACTAACTCACCTGATATCTTAGCTATATGAGACTAACCTTGACCCTTCTATCTCCTCTTCAGAGCTGTTCGTTCCTGGTTACCTTCCTCTCTTCAGGAAGGACTCCAATGTCCATATGCATGGGCTTGGTGTATATGTCAGCGAACAACTCCCCCTAGCCAGGGTCACATCTCTTGAATCCCTTGATCATTCCTTCATGTGCTTCCGTCTCTCACTTCTAAGCTCGGTTAGCTATCTCTTCTTCCTCTACCGCTCCCCCTCCTCCTCTGACTGTAAGGTACTTGATAGCATCTCTACTAATATCGACAGGGCCATTTCTTCTCACCCATCTGCCCATATATTTGTGTTTGGCGATTTTAACGCCCACCACACCAAGTGGCTTGAAAACTCAGCCACCGACCTTGCTGGGATCCGCACCATGCACTTTTCAATAGCCCAAGCTCTAACGCAAGTGGTGGACTTCCCCACGCGTTTCTCTAAAAACCCTAACGGAAGGGACTCTTTACTCGACCTTTGCTTTACCTCCATCCCAGACTCCTGCACTACCAGGCAACTCTGCCCCCTCGGAAACTCTGACCACGCCGTAGTCTCCGTAAACATATCAATCAGCACTAACTCTACCCAAGAAAACCAGACCAGCAGAATATCATACTGCTACCAAAGAGCCGACTGAGACTCGTTCAGGGACTTCCTCTGCGACGTCCCCTGGAACAACGTCTTCGATCTTCCTGTCGAAGATTGTGCCTCCGAAGTCTCCTCTTGGGTTAAGGCTGGCATCGATGCTTTTATCCCGGCCAGGAAACTCCAACTAAAACCAAATTCGTCCCCCTGGTTCTCACCCGCTTGCTCGGCCGCCATTGCCCACCGGAACCATTTCTTCCGGCTCTATCGAAGCTGCTCGTCGAACCAAAACAGGCGCCTTTTCACCTCAGCACGGAACAAGTGTAAAAAAGTACTGAACGAAGCCAAGAGGGCGTTTGCTACTAGAATTAGGCAACGCATAGCATCCTCTAAGTTTGGCTCCAAAGATTACTGGCGTCTCTGCAAAAGCGTGCTCAGCAGGAACAAGACATCAATACCCCCAATAATCAATGAATTTGAAGTTCTCACCTCCCCAGCCGACAAGGCTGAATGCTTTGCCCGTAGATTCTCAACCAATTCGACACTGGACTCGTTAGGAATACCTACACCAGACTTCCCACCCAGAACTAAGGCTCAACTAAATAACGTCCACATAACACCCTCGCTGGTCGCCAAGATAATTGCACAACTTGACCCACACAAAGCGAGCGGCGGTGACGGAATCCCAGTCATAGTACTGAAGAAATATGCCCCAGAACTCTCTTCTGTCCTCTCTAAACTCTATAACCTCTGCCTATCTGCTTCCTGCTTTCCTGCCTGTTGGAAGTCCTCCTGCGTAGTTCCTATATTTAAGAATTCTGGCGAACCCTCAGACCCCGCCAATTACCGTCCTATTAGTCTCCTTCCAATATTTGGCAAAGTTTTCGAAGCCATTATCAACGCCAAGGTGATTCAGCATCTTATGGCTAATGGGCTTCTCTCTGACAAACAGTACGGGTTTCGCTTCACCAGGTCTACTGCTGATATGCTAACGACCATTACCGAGTACATATACCAGGCACTCGACAAGAATGGTGAAGCCCGAACCGTTGCCTTGGATATCTCCAAAGCATTCAACAGGGTCTGGCATGCTGGCCTCTTGTGCAAACTGCAGAGCTATGGGATAACTGGACATCTGTTTGACCTTATCCAGTCTTTCCTCTCTAACCGCACATTGAAGGTGGTATTAAATGGACATGCCTCCCAAAACTACCATACGAACGCGGGCGTCCCTCAAGGTTCCATCCTAGGTCCCACGCTCTTTCTGATCTACATTAATGATCTCCCCGACACCATTAGATCCCAAGTTGGCATGTATGCCGACGACACAACAATCTACTCTCGCATCGATCAGAAACCAAGTCTGGACGACAAAGTGAACCTCGCTGCCGTACTTGAAAGGGACCTCCAATCCGTAGTGGCCTGGGGTAGGAAATGGTTGGTAAATTTCAATGCCTCTAAAACAAAGCCGTTATCAACTAACCACCATAGACAATCGCATCTACCTCCCATTAGCATGGGACAGGCTAGCCTCCCAGAGAGTAAAATACTACGCCTCCTTGGTCTTACACTCTCGGCGGACCTCAAATGGAATGACTATATTGAATCCATTGCCAAATCTGCTGCTATGAAAGTCGGCTCCCTGTGCAGGGCCCGGAAATTTTTCCCACCTGAATCTATTCTGCACATATACAAATCTACCATCCGCCCGTGTATTGAATATTGCTGCCATATCTGGTCGGGTGCCCCTGCTGCTCTCCTTGGGCTTCTTGACAAAATACAAAAGAGGATCTGTAACGTGGTTGACACTGACTTGGCAGACCGGCTGCAGCCGCTTTCTCAGCGGCGTGATGTGGCCTCTTCTACAAGTACTTTCATGGCTTCTGCTCCGATGAGCTTAGATCACTGGTGCCGCCTAAGCAGGAATTTACACGAGACACTAGATTAGCAACTCGGTCCCACCCTTTTACAGTTAAACAAATAAGATGTAACCGTAAATTCTACTCCAACAGCTTCTTTTCTCGCGCTTCCAGCCTGTGGAACTCCCTTCCACAAGTCTGCTTTCCCGACAGTTACAATCTCCAGGTGTTTAAATGTAGGGTCAATAGACAACTCCTATCGCACTAACTCCCAACTATTCTCAGAACACTCTCATCTACCCAACCCGCATTCTCAGTATCCTTACCCGCCTATCACCCACCCTCTGACATTTCCTATATTTAATCAGCCTTTCTCCACTCTACGTAGCCCCCTGCGCAGTAGTGGCAGTGACATGCCTTGCTCGGGGTGAAACGCTTATAAAAAAAAAAAAATTTAATTGAGTGGAACACAAAAATATGACTTTTGTATAAATGTTGAGGAAATTATTGACTGTTATGTGCGGTCTAAACCAGGGGTTTGCAAAGTATTTTGACTTACGGACCTTATTATTAAAAATTTATCCATGGGTAACGATTGCACCCTGAAAAAAAAGTAAGTTTGAATATCAAGCTCTTGCATGTGTAAAATAGTTTTTGTATAGATAGCGTTGACATGTAATGGGCGATAGTGCAAGCTTTTGGCATTGGATAACATTAATAAGTAAAAATAAATATGCAGACATTGAAAAGTTATACTTTGAATTTCCCGTGATGAGTTAATCCACGGACCCTTTATCTTATCCTTTCGAACCCCCTGTGGTCCGCGGACCACAGTTTGAAAAACTCTGGTTTAAACTAGCACCAAATTAATTTACAAATAGACTTGATATAGTATATATAAACCTACGCTGGCACTTATGACAATATTGCATACACTATTTGTACACAAAGTACGACTGGTCTTAGTTGTGAAACTTCCCAATACATATCTACCACACTATGCAACAGGCCAAAAAACCAGATATAATAAAACATTAAAAAAAAAAGAGTAAAGGCTTAAACTGGAGATAAACCTCTACTACTCCTCCTCAAAAGATCGCTTTTTAATTATCTAATTAGCTTTATGTCAAAGCTAACATCTGGGCGAGAGGAGAAACGTTTTACTCTTAGAGACAAAACTGAGACTTGAAGAACTTGAAACATTAAGTTCAGTGAAAACTTAACAACATCCAGAATTAATGAAAATCGTGACGACAGGTGATAATAAAAAGCAGACTATGGTTTCATGTGATACTCGGCATGACCTGCCGATTCATTTCAACTAATAATAATAAAAATAATAATGATAATAAAAATAATAATAAATAATAGAATATTTACCAGCTGCTCTAACTTTTATTATCGCTAGTCTTGCTACACGTCATAATGATACCACTGAAAATATGATTGATATCAGCAACAATAATAATAATAATAATAATAATAATAACATCGATCGATGATGGAATCAGTGATCAAAAGTTGAGATGACAGCATAGATTTAAATATCCTTCAAGCTGACACTTGCTCTATGCACGCACGTTTATATATATATATATATATATATATATATATATATATATATATATATATATATTGCTGTAAATTTTAATATCGAGTATATCTTTAAAAAGGCGAAAATGAATAAATCCAAAAAGACAAAGACTTATCTTCGCCGTCTTTTTTTCCTGCATTTGACTTCATTAATTTCTTTAGAGGACAAAACGCTTTTTCATACACATTTCTTCAAACGTGATTTTTAATGAATATTAACAATATTTTAATGGAAAATATTTTAGTGAATTTGAACATGCGTTCTCATTTGCATGAGAAATCACCAAATCAAGACAAAGGTCCGAATCCTGCCGTGTGGCACTTTTTCTTTAATAAGTTTTATCAAGTGTGCAGATCAGGAGATGATATCAATACTCTTTTAAACGTCTACTCAAATACAGGAATCCACTAAAAATAATATTTGATGAGTGAGTGAATGTGCTTGTGTGTGTGTTTTGTGTGCTTATGTGTGTATAAATAAATAAGCATATACTTATATTTGCATATATTTACAAACGACACTTGTTCTAGAGTCGTCCCGAGTAACCAAACCACGACACCTGAGTGTTTTTTAAATCATGGGGCCTGCTAACCAACAAAAATGTTCACGCATATGCATATACCTAAGGAGTATATATATATATATATATATATATATATATATATATATATATATATATAAATATTCGTAAATGCCTATAATTGATAACAGAAGCAATTTGGTTTATTCCAATGGCTTCCCATACTTAATACTTCTCGTTTTCACTCTCACATGGTCATGTGTGACGTCATAAGGTGTGGTACGATTGTCGCTTCCAGCGTCTCGTATGCACGAGTTTGTTTTTGCTTTGAAATCTTCAATGTGAACAAAAACAGACTATCATTATTGTTTTTCCGTCAATTGTTTAATATATTGTAATGCAATTGGCATCTTTGATAATGGCTTATGTAAGCTTAGTTAGGATTAAAAGATATGTATCAATATTGTGATTTTCATTCTTCTTTGAATGATAATGCTATTAAGCTTATCAAACGATATGTAAATAATTTACATGAAATAGTCAAAACTTGTATATATTATTTAATGAAACATGCATCAATGAAAAATTGCCGCCTAAATACACACAATATATATATCTATCTATCTATCTATCTATATATATATATATATATATATATATATGTGTGTGTGTGTGTGTGTGTGTGTGTGTGTGTGTGCGTGTGAGTGAGTATGCGCGCGCGTGTGTGTGTGTGTGTATGTAAAGCGCGTGGCACACCTCATTCGTGGTTGGGATGTTGTCGCGTGCAATTTTATAGTCAGTAACGAAATAACAGTGACCGGTTTAGTTGGTTAAGCAGGTGGCCTACAATGCTCTCTACCACTTATGAGGCGTTAGTAACGCCGCCACGCTCTGTTGCAGTTAGACTGTGCACATAAGTTTAAGGGCACTTGACTCACTTCTTCACTCCCATCCTCACCTACTCATGTTCACTTCTCCCAAATAGAATCACACAAGCGCCCATCTATTCGATGTCTACACTTAGGCGCTGAAGTGTTCACAAATGCGCACATGTCAACTGACAAAGATATAATCATGTTGGTATTTATTTCACTTAAACAAATGTGTGCTGCGCACGCGCGTGTGTGCTTGCCTGTGTGTAAATCGCTGTCATGTCAAATGGAGGTGGACATGGCGGGAGAAAAAAAGAAAAACTTTAACACTTTTGGTAGAATTCTTTTTTTTTTTTTCTAGCATTAAATTTTCTTATATTTTATTTTGTTCGGAATTTCACACATTCACACTAAATGTATTCAAAGTTTTGTCTTTTCGAAGCAGGGAATAATCTATAATCTAAACAAAAAATCATCTGATAATCTGATAATCAATAATCCATAATTAAACAATAAAATAATCAGTCTCAAACGTTTAAGAATAAAATGCAAACAACTTTTATTCAAAATAGATTAATTCTCTATTCCTAACACGGCATAAAAAAGAATCAAATACTCATTTTTCTGGAACCATTTTATCAAAGATAATGCATTCATAATGTTTTTTATAACTACATAAAAAAATTTAAATTGTTTTCCCGGCATTTCATCTCTTTTCGTAAACTAATTTTTCATTTCACGTAGACTAACATTATGTTTCTTGAAAATTATTTAATTTACACATCTGTGAATTTCCCCAAAATTAATAGAGTAACAAAGCAGTAATTTAGAACACTAAACTCGATTTAAGTAATGATAAGATTCGAATAGATAAGAAATCACCAACGGATAAACGTTTTTGAATGCAGGTATTTTACAAAGTATTCTTCATCAGAAAAAATAAATTTATTTCCCAGTTGATTAAACAATTTAAAGGTAATATTCATTATCATATTCTTTAATTAGTTCTTAATGTAATTTGTTTATACTTCTGAGATGAGATAGTATTTACATTATTTACACTGTTCGGGCTGTTGTCTCCATATTTATTGACATTTTTACGACGCTTCGGCTTTATGTAACTCATGATACCACAAACAGGATTTAAACAAATGCATCCAAACTTTCATTCACGTTAATATGTATATAGATATAGATATAGATATAGATATTGATATAGATATAGTAACGTAATTTAATAAATATACATATGAGGAGGATATGAAGAGCTGTATTATATCCATGTTAATAAATTAATATATTAATAATTAAACATATTATCCTAGGTTTATGGCACGAATCGGATTTTCATTTGTTATGTAACCGTAGAATATTTAAATTTTTAATCTGGTTATTAAGGGAGCAGTAACTTAAATTTATAAGATTTAATTAACATGAACATCGAGTAAAAAATTCAAATCTATTTAACTGTCAGTTTGAAATGTGCACCTAATGATTGCATAACACATAAAACTCCGAGCCGTGCCATAGTCGTAGGATAATATTTATTACTATATATATAATACAGCTCTGTTCATATATTGAGCACTGTTTTATTATTACCTGAATAATAATACTATACATATGTACACCCTCCTCATATGTATATTTATTAATTTATGTCACTATATATATATATATATATATATATGCATATAAATAAATAATACATTGTCTGCATACGGGCTTGTTTCGCCGTATCACAGCTCATCAGTGCAATTAGATTCAATGCCCAACTCAGGCCAGGAACAAAACCCGACTGATTAATCAGCATCCGGAGATTCACCCACCAAGCCGTCAGCGGACGTTCGTGAAAGGAATATTTCAAAGCGTATAATATATTTCCACCAATGTAAATTCGCCAGCAGTCGAAAGTGCTCAATTGCGAAAGGGTGCATGTGCAGGATTAATGCAAAGAATTTATCACCAACTAAATACATGTGTGTGTGTGTCTGTTTGTGCGATCCACTTTTATATATACATGCTTTCTTTCTCTAATATTGAGCACTTTTATCAACAAATATAACATGTCTGAACTATATTATCATTTATATATACATATATAATGATAGCCAATGCTAAAAGCATATATAAGTTGCAAGCCGATGACAAAATATCAAAAAACTTTTGAACAAATATAAAAAATATAATATTACTAATTCAAATTTTAAAAATTCATTATTTACTATATTGTTGAAAATGTGAGCAAAACTTTTTACTTAAGAGACATGTTTAAAGCGAACGAGGGATTAATTCACGCTTCTTTTACTGAAGAGTTTTAAATATCTCAGTCTCAGTGTCTGTTGACGTAAAGTTAATTAAATAATTAAAAACTAGCTATTATGATGTGATTATTTCTTTACCCGATCCATACAATCTGCGAACTGCATCCATAAAACTCCGAATGGAATGCACCAGAATAAGAATATATTCTTAAAAAGTGCAATTTGATGAATATTCACTGACTCTTTAAATTTGACATTAAATTTTTTTTACAAAATTTTAACAATAAGTTTGTGTAATTCTTATAAGATTTTAGGTAAAAAGGATTTCCTTTGTTCAAAAATCATACCTATCACTAACAAAATGTGTAACTGAACATCAAAGTGAAAAGTTTGTTTAAAACATTTATTTTTCACTAAAAAATGATAACGTTGAGATATTAGCACTTGAAAGTTTTTGTTGTATAAATCGATCCCTTAGTTAAAAGTATTGGATAAATACATTAATGCTACAATCCTTAATTACTTTCCTACTAAGTGAAGTTGACTAACTGAGGCAATAATTGATAAACCTTACCTGATAAATTGGTTCTATATAGATATGTTGCTGTATAAATCTACCCTCAAAATATACTGTGAATTTTCCTAATTTATTGACATTTATTCAAGTACTATTTTATTTCCAATTACTAAAACATGACTCTGAATGATCTCTCACTCTGTTAACTAACCCTAACCACAAGGGATCATTCCTACTGTTGTTAATCATTCACTTAACAACTAGGGTAATTTATGAATAATTAAAACTAAACAGGAGTTGTCAGAATTGTCAGAAAACTATTAAATATGTTTATTTTTATTTTTACTCGTTATCTTACAGCTTGTTGCTTTTAATCACAAATTGATCTATCGTTTTTACACATTTTATTATCCTTAAGTAAATGTCATTGGACACTTATCCTGTATCTTTGGGATCCCCTTTCTTACACGGAAGAGATCAACAAGTGCGTTGAGACTGTTTCCCCACATCCACCGCTAAACCTAAAACCTGGTAGGTTTGACTCAATGTTGCAGTTAACAGGGCTCATAGCAGGCGTAGGCGCAAATGTTACCGGTATTTATCTAGTTTTTTCAGTATTTCTTCTTTTTAGAGTGCTCCAGAAATTTCCCTTAATCTCCCCATTTAAGTGCAAAGGGAATGGTATAATTAGGGTAAGGGGATGGTATTCTAGAATTGGGCTTTAGTTAATTTTCGTCTTCAGTCTCATCAAAAAATACCGTCAAGTCTTGTTGCCTCATTCGGTTACTAGGCCACATGTATTGAAAACTAATATGGATCGAACACACTATTCAGGTTACAAGTTCATCGTGGCAACCATTACATGAAAACAGGGTATCCTTTATTTTGAAGAAAATTGTGGGGGTGTTAAAGGTTCAAATCCGATCAAAAAGCTCTACTAAAAGTAATATATATATATATATATATATATATATGGCCGTGATTTATGAGAAAGCAATTTTTCATATGCTTTTTTAACATCTATTCATGTAGTTTAATTATTTCTCATTGGGTTCCCCACGACAAATTTTCTGCTTAATATCTAATAGCAAAAAGCGTTATAGTTTTTCAACTTGTTTGAATTTCTGAAGTGAAGCGTTACTATTGTTGTTTACGAGTTAAACAATATATTTCAATTATTTTGCAGCCGTTCCGCACCACAGACCATGCAAAGACAGTGGCTAGGTACATTTTTTTTACCTTTGATCCTAGTGTACGTGCTCGGATACCGCACGTTAAAAACTGACCTTCTGTCACATCCCGCCTCGGTAGGGCGAGCGGGGAATGAGTAAATACGCAGGCTGTGTACAAGATATGAATAATCACATTGGAAAACTGTTACTTGAAAATCATGATAATGGGAGCCTTTCTGGTGTCGGTTATGGTCGATATTGTTAGACGAAACCAACGAATCCGGGAACAGAACTTACAAGCTTGAATTCTCACGATGGCCGTCATTACAACACTTACTGAAATGTCAAGTGGCATAATGTAAAGATCTTGCTCAAGTAACCATAGCTTTCAGCTACTGGCAAACCAGAATGGTTTCCCAAATAAATATGAACAAATACATAAAATTGAAGTTATGTGGAGTTCTCATCAAAATCATCAAATTGTAGCCACCTTACTGTTCAACTAACTTAAGAGAACGGCTTATGAATATGATTCTTTTAGTATGTTAACATAAATACTGAATAATAACTTTGAAAAAAGAACTAATTATAATCTATTTCAACGAACTAATTAATATATAAGAAAAGTAAATCTATATCGATTAAATGCTCTTTCTCTTAACATTGATCATTATCTATTGTTTTTACTGTAACTTGTCCATTAAAACTGTTTTCCTTCGTTTTTGCTGGTTTAATATTATATTTTTTAATTTTATTCATTATATTGTATATATAATTATAAGAAAATGATGTATAATTTGTTTATATATCAGAGAACTTTAGGAGAATCTATTATTTTCTTTTTGTGCAACGTATTTAATCCAATGACTAAAAAGAGGAAACACGTCCTACAAAATTCCACTTTGGCATAGATTTTCTTACTATATATATATATATATATATATATATATATATATATTATTTTAAATACAAAAAGGATGAGCAAATAAGTAAAATCCCAAAACAGATCCTATTAATATTAATTTTATTAATATTAAAATTGATCAAGGTGGAGAGCTCGATGTAAATAGTATTATTTATTTACAGAGCCAGATATATAAAGTAATTAAAAAATTTCGGAACTTAATTTCGTTGGATGGCTATTTCAGCCAGAAAATTCTCGCTTCATCAGCAACAGTCGAAAACAAAACGGTGAAAAACAAAACCAACCGTTGCTGATGAAGAGAGAATTTTCTCGCTGAAATGGCCATCTAATGAAATTAAATTTCGAAATTTTTGAATTACTTTATATATATATATATATATATATATATATATATATATATATATATATATATATATTGGGAAGATCAGCCAATTTCGCTGTAATGATTTCGACCTTATCGGTTTCCATCAGGCGATTTGTATTTACTGATTGGTTAACGGTTAACACTTTCATAAGTTCAAAGTCGGAAATTTAAAACAAGAGAGTGGTTTGTTATTAAGAATTCTTTCATCCAAGTTTGTACAAACCTAAAAATATTTTCTAACGGGTCTGTATCCGAGCATTATTTTTGACCTTTCATTTCGTAGCTTTTGTCGTTCTAGAAATAATACCATAGCCAAATTTTTAAAATATTTTCCACGCCACGTGGTGGTTCCCGCGATTTTGTCTTTTAATTAGATAAATAAATCTCTGTATCAAACAGGAAATCTTATTAGAACAATTACTATAAAAATATTTATAGAAAAGACACAAGAAAAATTACATTAGGGCGGCGGAAAATTTGACTGAAGCCGAGATACCATGTCAAGAACGATAACATTGCATATTCGGCTTTAGATTTTATCAAGAATTTCTAAAAATATCGCATATATATATATATATATATATATATATATATATATATGAAAGCACGTCTTCATCTACGAAATAATTCTGCTGTGGGTTAATTTATCAACCTCACCAGAAACTTTATGAACAGATTTGGGGTGTTTTATTTGCTTATTTCTATCCGCACTCATAATAAAGATAAATGTAAATCAACTCTTCGTTTCTTTTTTTTTTTTTATTGAATGACGCGAGATATTTATCAATTTGAATGCATGGAAATTAATAATTCTTATAATTTCCCGAGTTTTGTTTGTTTTTTAAATTCTGTATTATAATTGTCTTTGCTTTTGGTTTACAAACACGCGTGTGCATCCATACCTAATCATTTATCGGGCTTTTTCTCGAATCATCTCGGTATTTTTTTGTCTTTGCGTGTCTGTGCGTGTGTGTGTATTAATAACTGCAATACGCGAAAATATGTAAAAATCAATAATATGAAATTTTCAAATGACCTCCGTAGAGTTGAAGTTGAATAGGCACAAGGCAGCAGGGCCAGGTGGGATTATGATAGAAGTGCTACCAGCTATAAATAATTTCAGCACTATAAAACTACAGAAATGAATAATGAAATATACAGTAGTATACTGGAAGACCTTACTAAATATATTACCATAGCGCTGCCTAAAAATGAATGCGAGTTCCCTGGAAACATTAGTCAAATGAGCCCTATAACAAAGGGTTTTATCCGAATTAATGTGCCTCACAAATGGTAAATCATTAGCACCATGCCACTAAAGTCTTACCATTACGCGGGAGATATTCCTAGGAAGTATATGTTGAAGGTATTTTTGCCACGCCCTGTATATCCCTCTTTTTCATTTTTTTTATTTTTAATCATTATGCACATATTCATGCTTTGTCATCAATTTACCTCCGAAGAGCGAGGTGCGATAGCCATTTAGCCCATGTTGTTTTTATTTTCTTTTTGTTATTTTTTATTCATCAACTTATGGTAACAATTTTAATCATTTTACTCTTGCTCTTTTCCCTCTTTGATTTGTTATGTTTGTGACACTTGCATCTTAGTGGCATTATCATCTTACCTGGATGCGTGTTGTGATGCAGCAAATATTGGCTCGGAACGAGAAATCACTTGCGCGCAAATACTCTTAAGAAAGTTATTAATCCGTCTATTCTCCCTCCAGCTATGAGTTAAATAGCAGGACAGACTGGGTTCTATAGTCATAGTCGGCAACCATTCTGAATGAGACCGGAAATAAGACAAGATCTGTGCGATTTCGTTAAAGACACTGGAACAACAAATGCTTCAGAATTATATCAGAAAGAGATCTATAAACGCAGAACGATGTATACACATGTTTTAATAATTATTCAAAAGCATTTAATAGAGTACGACGCAACTGTTCGAACTGCGAGGAAAATTTGTGAAAGATATTAGAATTAATCAGAACTTAGAAAAAAAAAACACTTGCATATAGACAGAAAATGAATCCAATAAATATGAATATATAAAAATGGGCGTAAGACATAGATATATTTTTTACACAAGATTTATTTCAACCTTTTTTATGAGATGATCCTGACAGAATTAGAAAATCTACCACGAATTAGTTATTATTATCGTCTGCAATTTTAACAACATAAGATATGTAGATGAAAAATATTTATAGCCATCGAAAAAAGAAAACTATAGACATCCCTACAGAATATAATAAAGGAAAGTGAGAAGAAAGGACTAAACGTCAATTGTAAGAAAACAGAATGTCTGGTTTTGAGCAAAAGGAACAAAAATTTGAACTCTGTATTGACGACAGCAATATTAAACAAGTAAAAAAACTTAAATATCGGTGAAATGTTTTAAAAGAGGACATAATATGTAAAACCGAAATCCGAAGGTGTACTGGAATAGCGAACTATGCCTTCCAAAAGCTAAGCTAATTATTAAGAAACAAAAAATTTTCCTTAGAAACAAATAAAAAAGTGCTGAACTGTTATATCAGTATTCATATATCACAGATCAAAATGAGACTTCAAGCAACAGAAATGTGTTTCCACAGGAGGATGACGAGAATTCCATCAAATCAACATGTGAGTAACAAAGAAATTTAAAGAATAAATGAAAAGAACTTCACTTCTAGTTAGAATCAGAAAGAGGTGATTACAATTTCTAGAACATGTAAAAAGTTAATAGAGGCTGGAAAATTCGACAGGAACTTGTGAAGAGCCATGACTGCCTACGTCCTTAAATGACATGGCACATAGAAGTTAAGAAATTTCCGGAAAATTGCAGATGTCAAAACTTTGTGATTTAAGAAATTGAAGAGAAATATTTTCTATCGATTAATTCATCGAGTATTAAATATATTCATCGGTATTTTTTCTTTTTTTGCTTACGTGAGTATATCTTTGTACTAGAATTATTTATTAAACTTCTGATATATATATATATATGTGTGTGTGTGTGTGTGTGTGTGTGCGTGCGTGCGCGCGTACGTATATATATAGATAAACACGCACATACAAGCACACACACACACATATATATATATATATATATATAATAGGACTTTATTTTTCTGCGACTTTCGAAAATTAATCAAAAAGCCTTGGTTGGCAACCAGTTTACCGCAGAAAGAAATTACAATCTACTGCGAGAAAATCTTCTGCGTAGTCCGTCATGGATCGAAATAGACATGATCGCTCAAGCGTGTATCACGTATGTCACTTAACTGACGGACTGATATTTCACAGTGCGAAATATATGTTAATATTTTAAACTTAGACAGTTACTTACCCTGAAACTTAACTCTGATCTGATTTTTATTGATTCTTTAATGGTAATGGTGTTGGCAGAGTTATTAACTTAAATTTCCATTTTCCATAATTGGTTATTGGGAAAGACTGGTAAACAGTAAAAACGTTCTGTGTTATTAACTATTCAATTTCTTCGAGGCACGCACTGAAAAGCGCCACAACACCTGAAGATATAATGAATTTACTAGGAAGAAATTCCACCAAAGCTTCTTGATATACAGGAAGATTGTGCCGCTTTGATAGGCTTCAGGTTTGTGAGCAAGAACAAGACAAAGGAAATAAAGAAAAAAAGTTCGAGAATGGCATAACTTACTGCCCTTTCGTTATAAATTGTCCAAATCAGATACGTGACTAGAAATTACCAACGCAAAACTCCAGAGCGGCATTTATCGGCAGGATGTAAAAGATTTGAACTTTCGATAAGAAAAGATATTGGAATCAGATGTTAAAAGATTTGCGGCAAATGGCCTTAGGGTGAAGCTGGAAAAGGAGATTAAATTTGGAAACGAGCATAATGTTTGTCTCCTTTGTTTGATTCGGGTATTATTTGTTGCTTACAAAAATGGCAAAAGAAATTTTAAAAAAGCCAAAAGATTACATGTTTCTCAGTGTCCTTGATATGTGACCTACATGTTGAATCGTATATAATGACAAGTACAAAAAAGGAGCTGACGGGACGCAAAACCTCGAGTGCAGGTTTCAATGTCATTCGTTATCGAGTTTAAAGAATGAAAGATTTTTGTAGCAGGCAATTACATGGCATATGTGTTGTTCCAGGCAGTAAATCCCCACGAGAAGCAAAGGATGTGGAATGAGGATTATTAAAAAAAAAGAAAAGAAATGAGAAATAAAATAAAAATTATAAATGTCTTGATTTTAAAGTCAAATAAATGTAATTCTGAACTGGACGCATTGATAGACTAGAATCGATGTGATGGATAAACGATATATTGGAAGTCAAATGCTTAGTACGACATCGATACTATTAACAACAGAATTCATTTTATCGGCGTTTGATAATAAGTGTAAACATTGTGTGCTGAAGATTTATTCTTGTTCTCCGCATCTTCTTCTTCTTCTTCTTCTTCTTCTTCTTCTTCTTCTTCTTCTTCTTCTTATTATTATTATTATTATTATTATACGTGCCTTGTTCTTTCAGGATGTGGGCGATCACGGCCTTCCACGTTTCCCTATCCCTGATGGCTTTTAGCACACTTTCTTCTGTAACATCTCGCAGCTCCCGTTCTATCATCCACCTGCTCAGGCCCTTCAAATTTGTTATCCTCTACCTTCCTCTGTCTCATTTTCCCTCGATCTGGCCTGTTAATATCAGGTTCTCTAAGTCCTCCTTCCTCATTATATATTGCAGGAACTTCAGTTGTCTCTTCCTGATGCTCAATATTAATTTCCTTTTCGTTTCCATTCTTTCCAACACTTCGTCATTGCTGACATGCTTGGCCCACGATATCCCCAGCATTCTTCTGTAGAACCACATTTTTAGCTGCTTCAAGTTTTCCCTTCATCTTTGTTGATATTGTCCAACATTTACTGCTTCCGCATACAGAATGAGAAAAAAAGTCCATAACTGAACATCAGAGATGTATTTTGACGAAAGTAGAAAAAATAAACAACCTACATTTAGAAAGAAAGAGAAAGGTAGATCTTGATAACAATATTTTTGGTCAAATTGTAATGCATTGGAATATATTCAACAATGTAGATTGAATTTTTAAGGGACAAATCTCATTATTAGATGCATTCCAGCTGAAACAAAGTCATGTCAATTTAATTATACGTGTAATTAAATATTCTTGAAGGCGAGTGTTTATGTAAACATATTCAGTTTGCGGGTTTGAGAGAATCAGTTGCGGTGTTTTGATAATTGATAATACGGATGAAAAAGAAAGATTCAGCCGCAAAGGGCATTGCCAGGTTGGTGTATGCTAACACTGAGTGGGATCGAGTGTGGTCAGACGATTTGTATAAACCACACCTTTCAGTCCCATCTTGCATCTGTTCGTTTAGTAAAATGATAAATAAACTGAGGACTCAATAACCGAAAAATAAAGATGTTTGAACTACAGTACTGTGCAAAAGTATTAGGACAAGAACTATTTTATCTTTCATGAGGTATCAAAATAAAGTTTAAAATCACCCCTGTCTTAACACTTTTGCACATTACCGGTAAGGTGCAAAAGTATTAGGACATGGGTGATTTTCCTAAAAAATTTAATGAAACTCAAATACAGGATGAAAAGCCAAGTAAATTGCTAATAAATATTAATTATTTAAAACTAGGTGTAAAAGAAATGTATTAAAAAGAAGTTATATTTAATATTTCCTATTTTCTTTTAAAAAAGTTATTTTGAAACTGCTCTATTGAACATCTATAAGATATTTTGGATAAAGAAATTGATAAATCTAATGTTACTTTGCAAGACACACTTTGGGAACAAATACAAGCTGCTTGGCAGGAGATATAATTAGATACATTGAAGAAGCTTGTGATGTTTATGTCTGACAGAATGAAGGCAGTGATCAAAGCAAATATACTAAATATTAAATTTATTTTGTAACAAGTATGTTTTTCTTGTTAAGGCATTTGTTGAGTAAATCAAATCAAATTAATTGAATTAATTTTTTTATTTTCTGTCAATATGCCTCATAAAAGATAAAATAGTTCTTGTCCTAATACTTTTGCACAGTATTGTATATTTGGCCTATCGTCTTACAAGTGATACAGAAATGGGACTATGAAGATGAGAACATTTATTACATTTTGGTATAACAAGAAGTAAGTAGTAGTTTCGGAAGATGATGACGAAGATGATAATAAATCAAACAGTGTCAGGTTTTACTGATGTTTTGCTACCTGTATTCTATTACTGTACTATGGAGACATTTTAAAGATCGGAGTAAAATTTGTCTTACAATGCTATATTCTGGTTCTTTAAATCAGAAATAAAATTTCTCTTATAAGATGAGCTGGGTAGCCGTGAGAGAGAAAGTGCTAAAAAGCGCTGGTTTTGTAAACTAGTCGATAGTGTAAGGAATCAGATCCTCACTGGATTATTTTCTTTTGAGGTCCTGTAACAAGAAATAAGTACAGCAGATACCTCTTAGGCTTACTGCTTATTTCGCAGAACAATCCCTCGTGTAAGGAGTATCGAACATAACTAAGAACGCAATTATCGCTTTGTCGTACTCACGTAAGCCAAGTTGATAATCGCATACATCACGATATAAAATTATATTTTTTCAATCAGATAAAACCTTATCAAGTTCTTCAGAAGCAGAGATGAATTTAAATTATTTTTTCATATAACTATAGCACAGAAAATACATAACGGTTACCTCCACAGATTCGCTAAAAATGAGCTTACCATGATGAAAAAAATGCAAACTTTATAAAAAGAAGTTTTATTGTCAAAGTCTTTGTTATTATTTAAGGGAAAAATCAAAGAATATTTTGATTAATTTATTTTTTTTATAGAACATTCAAAATTTTGGTTATAAATCTTGTTTTTCTTGTGTCCACGGGGGAATTAAATATTAGGAGATGGAATTTTAGCGTTATTCTCGCGGTGAAAAACACATTGACTTAGAAATGCTTGCAAAAATCAAATAATTGTCAGATTTTAGTGAAAATTTTAGGATTTATTTACAAATGAATGAAATTATTTAAGAAATTATTAGTTTTAGAAAATCTTGTTAAAAATATTTTTCTTTCCGTCTGTTAGCCCCGTCCTTATTTAAGTTTATACAATTTCAAGAAATTAATTTTTGACCTGCTTAAAATTTAAATTAGTTATGTGCAGAAGTCTATAGAGAATTAAAATCATCAATTTATTTTGTAAAACAGGACACCTACTTACTGAAAATCTGCTTTGAACTGTAAAATAAAAAATGCATTAAAAATAAAACATTATTTCATTAGAAAAGATTTTCATTGCTTGTATGAATGATATATATTATGAACATAATACTGTCTTTAAAAAATCGATGAATAATGAGATTTTATAAGTATTGATTTATCTTCTATTTAATTTTAATTGCAATAATTTAGAAAGTTTTAAATCTTTTCAATTTCTGTGTTAATTTTTACTGGTTAGGCAATATTGTTATAGACAAAATCTACATTCGCTAATCATAAATGGAAATGGTTGCAACAATTCAACGAAGCAAAATTTTTCCTTATTGATTTTTTGTATGTTTTAAAAGTGCCGACTTTTGCAAATACAGTACAGTATCTGTACCTGACATTATTAGAAAATAAGAGCAATAAGTATAGTAAATTTGAAGCCAAATTACTTAACATTCTATAGAGAACCTAGGCGTGGTGTAATTATTAGCAAGTTCGTTTCGCTGAGTTCGATCCTCACTGGGTACCCCGTATCTTCGGCCTTGGGCCACAGATTATTGGCGCTTAGATAAATCAATTAAATATCAGTTTGTCTTCGTGGAGTAAGTTTTTTAAGATTATTTTTTAAAATGTGACTATTTAACTTGAATACATAAATGTATGTTCTGCGGGCAGTAAAAGTTTAATTAATGTAGCTGTTTTAGAAATACCTAAAAAACGTTTTTGTAATGTGTTGTAAACTTTTGCGTGGCACTATATATATATATATATATATATATATATATATACTGTAATGGTTGTTACAATGTGTTTAAATTCATAGTATCACTACACAAAAGATTTCTCGAAGCCAGCCCATTATGTTTCGCTTCATCCTCAGGTGATTTTTTTAGAAAATCAAAAAATCAAAAATTTTCTTAAAAAATCACCTGAGGATGAAGCCAAACATAATGGGCTGGCTTCGAGAAATTTTTTGTGTAGTGATACTATGAATTTAAAAACATTGTAACAACCAATACAGTATAACGCGCTACATGTGTATCGAGCACTGTTTATAAAAGTAAATGTATGAACAAAAAGGTAAATAAACCTACGAGTTCAACAACTTAGTTACAATATATATATATATATATATATATATATATATATATATATAATACAATATCCAGTGAGATCTCTATTTTTATCTAACTAATGTTTTATATTAATTAGATAAAATCTTTTGGATTATCCTCCCCGTTTTTACTGGTTTGGCATTATCTCTCTCTCTCTCTCTCTCTCTCTCTCTCTCTCTCTCTCTCTCTTTCTCTCTCTCTCATATATATATATTTATATGTACAGATGCCAAGCAATATCAACCTATATATATATATATATATATAGGTTGATATTGCTTGGCATCTGTACATATGTACTTTCTATGTGCTCGTAACTCATTTAACTTTGCACCTATTCTCTACCAGCTCAGTTTAAATTTATCATTCCCTTTAAATATAATTTTCCGTATCATACATTTCTAAGGAAAAGCCCCTCACCATAATAGAAAAATAAATAAATAAATAGTTTTATAAGAAATGTGCTAAATCCTTTTGAAGATATCTGATAAAATCTAACAAAACATTTCTTGAATCTGTGCGTAGAGCAAATATGGATCCAATTAATCAAAATATAAAAGAAATGCTAACTGACAATCCTTTTTTGTACTACAGACTTTCAAAACATGGGGAAAGAAAAGCCATAGAATATTGGAGAGAAAAACACTGTTGAATATATGATGTCAATTCAGAAACAGTCAGTTTTTAGCATCCCAATAACTTGTTTTTCGGGCTTTATGTAACTTGGCTTCCACTCAGATAAAATCTTCCTGCACATGCATTAACAGATGAGTGGTCACCGAATTCACAGTTATCAAGAAATGCCAGTGAGTATACACCTTATTTTGTTTTAAAATTGACATTCGTTGGTAAAAAAATTATCAAATTCTCACGATGGCTTTCGTAGATGATTCACTAATAAATTTGATGGTGCCAGGATTTCTTTGAAAGCCTTTTAACGAGCAGAACACCTGAAAATGTTCCGTGTGTTCGGGCTTCGATCAAAGAAAACTGGTAATCCACAGTGTAAGAATTAGAAGATTTATGAATTCCGTGAACTGTCTGGTAAGTATCAAGCACTTTTGGGCATCTCGACTCTTTTTCCCTTGCAGGAATCTGATCAAAACGTTTAATCGCCCAATCATTTCATGTCAGCATCATCACTTACATTTCCGATTTGGCTCACTGTTGAGAAGATTACAGAATGATGGCGAAATTAATGGTATCTTAACGACACATCTGATTACTATCTCTAAAAGGAATACTGCAGATTGTTTAATCATCAACAATTGAATAAATGTGCTATTGCTTTACGAAGGCGAAAAAATATTTAAAAAACGCGATGAAAGTAATTAAATAACTATATATGAGAGTGCAAGTTATTTTTATTTTTATTCTTTTTCTTATTTTTGCGATTGAAGGATTTGTTTCAAAACGAATGTAAATACTAGACTAAATGACAGAGTATCGAAAAGTGTGTATGGAGCTTTCTTGGATTTGCCTGATTTAATTAATACTCGTTTTGAAGAATACGGGAGGTATTTTTCTGTTAATTCACCATAAATAATATAAAGTTTCTGATCGAAAATATTAATTCACCCCAAGAAATTATAAATTTTAAATCAAAGTTTGTTTATTTTATTAAATGTTTGGCACTCTTTAGAAGAGCCTCTTATATTGGACACAATCCGAAGCTGTATTTTACTTGGGACTATGAATATGTCGGATTGTTAGATTGGATATACATCTTTGAAGGGTGATCCCAATTATACGTTTCTGACTAGAAATCACAGTATAAATTTCGTTAATTCGCAAACACCAGCTAATAAGCAAACAAGCGATAGTATCTGGTAGAACGTCAAAATGGAGAATAGGTCCATATTCGGGAATTATTGCAGCATCAAAGACTCTTATTTCTATGAGTTTATTTGGATAACTTTAATAAACTTTAATGTAACTTCTTTTTTAAGGGCTGAATTAACAGAAAAAATCTTACACGAGCTGAAAGCAGAAATATTTACTTCGTTTTTGGAACTAACAGATTTTTGAAGAAATCATTCCCGTTTTGAACGCTTGGAACCTTGAGCAAAAGTGAAAGAATTCCAAAATTTCCAAAACAATTGATATTTTATAAATAAAAAAAAACTGCGGTTTATTTTAAAAGAAAAATAGAATTGACAGTTGAACAGAAAATTTACTTAACTTCAGTGTCAACTTGAATATTGAGCTCATCAAGCAGAAACGTGCTAAACAATATATTTTGGTGTGTGTCAAACTGACAACAACATTGAAGATACTGTTTAATCTGGCTGAATTACAAGGTTTTATAGGTGTGAAAAGTCTCACAATAAACGTTTACAAGCTTCATGTATTTGTTTAAGATTAGGTTAGATATTTTAATGGATCCTTTTGGAAAATCGAATACATTGAAAGTACGTAAATTATGTGTTGTTTTCAAGAAAATTTCAGTGTATGTTTATAAGTTAGTTAAGATATTATGTAGGTTATCTAATTATTTCACTTTGCATATGACATTCTCGTGTGTTCATTTGGTCAATCGAACACATCATTAAAGATATTCGTTTCACTGAGAATTAAATCAGTACACAAATCCGTCATACTTTGGAACCACCCTAAATAGCTATCATCAGAATAGAACCTGAAGCACGATTCTTTGGAATGTGAGCCCTTGCAACAAATGGGCCCATTCTCTATGTCGCCTACCATTACTAGCTTCTTAACTACACACTTATTCACGACGAGGCCGGGTGCATAAAAGTAAACAGTGGAATAAAAGAAATATGATAGAACGTTCGTTTTGTTAGTTGAGAATAAATAACTTATCCAAATGTAATTATTGTCAGATATTGTCCGGAAGAAAATCCTGTGAGTCAGAGATTCCAATAAAGATTTTACTTTTTTTTTTTTTTTTTACTCGGAACTGATTAAATTCTTTGTGACAAAAAGACGCCGACTCTATCAGTGCATTTGGAAAAACAGGTGCGGAAATATGAATTTATGTTATTTTAGTCTTTGAATAATTTTTATGCCTGACTCTTTATCTTGAGATTCTATCATATTTTTGCAGAGATTCTATCATTCCTTTTGCATTCCTTTTCAATCGTAAGTGTGTATGTGTGTGTATGTGTGTGTGTGTGTGTGTGTGTGTGTGTGTGTGTGTGTGTGTGTGTGCGTGTGCGCGGTAAGATTCACCCTTTTCAATAGCTTCAACCAAGAATGCCTCACCATTCCAGCAGTTTCACTAATCCGTTGTTGCCCCAAACAGCAAAATTCTAGTGTGTAAATTTTGTAGTAATCTAAAAGACTACACTGGAAAATATAATTTAACGGAGTAAAATATTTCGAAAATATAAATATATTAATCAAATTTTCTCAAAACCATCAAAGTTTTTAGAAATGTTGGGTCTCCTCTATTATAAAAGAGGCTGATAATTTTTAACACATTATTGCTGGTAAACATTGACTTCTGCGTAATATTTAATGAAAATTTCTTTTTCTTTTTAGAGAAAATGTTCCGGCATTTTCATCTCACGAACAAAAAAAAAGACAATAAACATAGCTTTTGTAATGTTAATAAACTGCACAATTCGCTTTTATCGGCGAAACATTATCTACCGCGAATCATGGTAGAATATCAGCCAATTATATAATTGATTTTCTATAGCACATTTAGATGTATTTAC
>JBBBDQ010000335.1:1710000-1720000 GCA_037127315.1 Ascarosepion bandense
ACTATCACCCGGTTCTCACTCCACCCACGTCTATTGAACAGGTGAAGAGGCTCATCCCTTCTTCCTTGTTTAGGATGTGTTTCCGGCTTTCTCTTTACCAATCTTTTCACTCTTTTCTTTTTTCTTTTTTCTCAATTGAAGTAGATAGACTAAACTATCGCCGGGTTCACATTCCACCCACGTCTATTGAACAAGTGAAGAGGCTCATCTCTTGTTCCCTGTTTCGGGTGTGGTTTCCGGCTTTCTCTTTTCCAATCTTTTTACTCTTACGTAGCCCCCTGCGCATCAGTTACCGCCTTACTCGGGGTGATATGATAAAAAAAAGCGTTAGTGTCATAATCTCGATTCGTGATAATATTCTAACTGCCATTACTCATAGAATCAGTGATGCACTGAACAACAAATGCATCTCAAAGACGATCGAATTAGAGATGTCAAAGGGCTTGAAAAGAAGTGGCATAACACCGGAAGAATCTTTTCAATTATAAATTCCTTCCAAATGAGTAGTTTCAAGAAGGTAATTGTTAACGGTCAGACCTCTGGGGTTTAAGCTATCAACGAAGGCATCCCACAAGGTTCAATTCTCGTTCCAACCCTCTTTCTACTTCATTAAATATATATATATATATACATACGTTGATCATTTGTGAATATCTATGCTTATGGTACAACCGTGGTATAAAGTTTCGCCTCTTATACTTTAGATCACCAAAGCTTAACAGTTCATCTCTCATCTGGCCTAACTTATTCATGTCATTCAGTCAGTCAGTTAAGTGCCATACGTGATACACGCTTTGGGCGATCATGTCTCGACTGGGCAGAAGATTATTTCGCAGTTGTCATTGCTTTTTGCGGTAGACTGGTTGCCAGCCAAAGTTATAGATTCCAATCTGTCCTATTATTTAACCCATAACTGGACGGAAGAGACGGATTAAAACTTTTCCCAAGGGTATTTGTGCGTAAGTGAATGCGAGGAATTCAACGGAAATTCCAACTCAGTTCATCTCATGTCATGTCATTCAATGCGTCGAAAACCAAAATTGTCCGTTACATCTTCAACGGGCAAACCAAGAAAACGAACCAATCGTGTTGATTGAAGATTTCTACAGGAAGACCTCGAGTCTTGAGTGCTTATTGAAACTCAAACATCGAGTAGAACTCATACATCCAAACCATCGCTAAAAACGCTGTAAAATAGCCGGTTCTCTGTACCTCTCCAGTAATCATCTGACTCCTGTTATCTTCTAACTTTACAAGAGCCAGATCAGTCCGTAAAAAGGAGTACTGCTACCAAACATGCGCAGGTGTTGCGCAGTCTTCACTTTCTCGATTGAGTTCTAAAACGTATGCGTGGAGGGCAGGATAATTCAATAAATCAACAACCCCGACAGAACACCGACCGAGAAAACTCACTTCCAGAAATAACATTTTTTATAATCGAATAAAAGTTATTTATTGAGGATTAAATCCTTAATTAGTGAATATTTTTCTTCGATTAAAGCATTTGAAAATCCATTATGTTATATATGAACTAGCTTATTTTAAGTTATTTTTCATAAAGTAAATCATGAATTATTATTAAAAATAAATAACATTACAATATATTTATTAAAGATAATTGAAAACAGAAAATTGAAAAATCATTATTGCGTTTCATTGAGTTATTTTTCTACATCAATTTACTTTATCAAAAATAATAAGAAACAAAAACGCCACCTACACACACACACACACACACACACACAGACACAGACACAGACACACACACACAGACACACACACACACACAGGCACACGCACAAACACAAACACAAACACAACCACACACACATACATATATAGAGTGTTAAATTGTAATAATATTTAGTGCCGCGAAATTACTGTTTTTCAGTAGTTTACTGGTAGAAAGTTATTTTAGGCAAGCAGATATTATGTTATAAAGTGCTCGATATCAAAATAAAGCCTTAATAGAATTAATGTGGAAAATTTTGTCACTTATCTAAGCAGTGTTATTTTAGTCATGCCGAATCTTTTTCGAAAAAGCAAATGATCCTGAAGCGTGAAAGAATTATAATTATGCCTACACGAAACTTCGAACTCTGCATGATTTATGATGTATAAATGCGTTGTGGTGCAGTAGACATCGGCTCGGATGAACAAATCGGGGAGCCGAGTTCGAATTCCATTTGAATTCCTTGCATTCACTTATGCACAAATACCCTTGAGAAAGTTATTAATCCGTCTCTTACCTCCAGTTAGGTGTTAAATAACAGGACAGATTGGGTTCTATAGCTTTGGCTGGAAACCAGTCTACCATAGCACGCAATGGCAACCTACTGCGGGTTAATCGACTTCCAAGTCAGTCGTGTCTCTTTCGAGACATGATCGCCCAAAACGTGTATCACGTATGGCATTTAACCGACTGACTGATATGCAATATATTTGCAGGTTAAGCTGGATAAATTGTCGTCTAAATTACGCAAAAATGAAAATAACAGAGAGATTTAATCTTAACAGGTATATTTGCCAAAATTATACAAAATATCTTGAAATACTAATGAATAAATATATTCAATAAAATCGTCATCAGCTTCAACCACGGACTCTAGACGACTTCGGAAACTTCTGCATCTTTTCTGGATGGTCTCCTTGTTTAAGTTGGTGAATGCTTCCATAATCCTTGCTTTCAGTTCATCTTTGGTGTTACAAGAGATTATGTTAGTCTCTCGCTCAACAGCGCCAGGCAAATAATAATCACGTGTGTTACAGTTTGAGGAATTAGGTCGTCAGCTGTATGGGGTGATGTGATGCAGAGTCTTGTTGCTAGAAATAGGGTCTATCAGTAGCCATTCTGTTGATACAGGCAATACTACCTCCTCAATGCACTAGATGTAGGCCTCCGTGTTGATCCTGGGGCTCTGTGGCAAGATGAATGGAGACATAAAGTCGGCATCACTAGTGATCACTCTAATCGCCATGATGTTGACTGGATATTTGTTTCTCATCACTCACGGTACATCTTTTGGGAACACAGCAATCCAAGAATTGTTCTGTGTGTTGACCATTTTATCGCGGCAACTCGTCTCAGAAAAAAAATAACATGTACGCTTGGAAGGGATGGTCGCGTTTGTTCAAAAGCTTTCCATTTGTCCTTTATGCCTTGGGATAAAATTTGACCCTTTCTAATCAGGTATGAGAAATACTGAATGTCTTCGTTGACTACCTGCCTGATACAAAACCCTGGCACTCTTGAGTCCCTGGATATAGACCTAATTGACTTAAAGGGATTATTGTCAATCATGGCCTGTATTTCTACAACTAAGATAGGTGTTCTTTTCTTAACAGAATGATCAGAGTGAGTTTTCTAAACAGTCGTAATCACCATTAGAATTATCCAACTCTTTCTAAATCCTCTGCACAATCCTCAGATTGACAACAAAGCACTCTGAAAGTTTCCAATGTGAATTTCAAGCAGTACAGCTGTTCCCAAATTTCTGATCGTGGAAATTACGTCACGGTACACTTTCTCTCAAAGACGGTGCGCAACTGACCCTAATATACTGTATAGTCGAGAAAAATCAAAACACAAATGCGAGAATTAAAAAATATAAAATGGCGAAAATGTATCTATCGTACTCTCTGTGTGTATGTGTGTGTGTGTGTGTGTGTGAGAGAGAGAGAGAGAGAGAGAGAGAGAGAGAGAGAGAGTACATGTGTCTGCCTTGTCATTGAAATTTGTACGTATTCTTCCTGGTGCTAATGGCCAGATTTTGACTCGAAATGAAATCCTAGATTTATTTGAACTATTGTCAGATATTATATATATATATATATATATATATATATATATAATATCCATACAATATCCATATGTCCATATGTGAGTAACTGCATAAACACATACGTTAATTATTAAGTCGAATAAGTAAAATATAAGACAACTTCTTTTATTTTTGTTTCATTTTTAACACTTAAAACATAAATGTATATTTTCCTTTCGTTAATCCAAATTTTATTCTTGCGATACTTCCACCATTTAACGGTGACACACATTTAAGTGATCTCTAGATGTTCTGTCCGATAGAGACTGCTTGTCGTTTGTTCTTGATGAAGGCTGAAGGATTTCGTCTCACGTCAAGGCGAGAACAAGAGAGTGATGGGCGGGAGACTTAAAGTGGCATCGAGTAAGACAACATATTTTAACGATTGCCAGCTGATGAGCAGAAGACTAATATAACACACACACACACACACACACACACACACACACACTCTCTCTCTCTCTCTCTCTCTCTCTCTCTCTCTCTCTCTCTCAGGCACACACAAAAATATTATACATATGCAAGCACACACGAAAAACCTTACACGCACGCACGTACTCACGCAGGAAGGCATACACACGCACACACACACACACACATATATATATATATATATATATATATATATATATATATATATATTATAAATTATATTTTAGAACATGTACAAACTTTTTAAAAATATATTTAAAAAGATTTGTACATATTCTAAAATATAATTTATAATAAATATTCACAGCTCTATATTATATATTGATCACGGTTTTAAATTAATGTTTTGAACGTTGTAAATTTTCTTTCTCTTTATATAAAGAAAATGAGACTGACTGAGTACATAGACATAGTATAGTAAACAAACACACATAGATTCAGATTCCGATAAGTTCTTTGTCTGACAAAGATGTCTTCCCTCAAAATTCTGATGAACGGTCATTGTATCAAATTTTACGTGGGTACAGCTTTTGCTAGAGGAGTATCAGTCGGTTAGTTAAGTGCCATACGTGATACACGAAAGATACTCGAAAGAGACATGACTGACTGGGCAGAAGATTCTCCCGCAGTAGTTTGCCATTGCTTTCTGCGGTAGACTGGTTGCCAGCCAGAGCTATAGAATCCAATCCTCTTATTTAACCCATAACTGGAAGGAATAGACGAATTAATACCTTTCCCAAGGGCATTTGCGCGTAAATGAATGCAAAGAATTCAACTGGAATTCGAACTCAGCTCCCCGATTTCTCGTTCCGAGCCGATATCCACTGAACCACAACGCACATCCGCCAAATTGCTGCGAAATTTGATCTTTGGTTATTATCCAAAAATATCAATATAAAAAAGAATATACTAAGCAATATCATATTGAATAATTTACTCACTTAAACTTATTTTATTTTCATCACCGTCTTCAACACGACCTCAAAATGCGGGTCAACTTTTCAACAAGGAGTCCTTGAGTATCTTGGCGGATTTCTCCTTCATGGCAATCTTGAAATGATTGATGTTGGGGTGGGAGGTCTGTTTCGCGACCCATTCAAAAGCACTCTGCACGGCGTAGTCCCTTTCGTTCGGAGGCTTCTACACTCTAGACCATAACACTGGGATGGTGGTTAGTCTGAAGGCACTAGCCAGCTACTGATCGTTTTCGCGGTTCAAAACCGTTTTCACGGAGACGTTTTTCTAGTCATAATATATTTTAACGTTTTTGTGCGTGGCTCTTGAATGACCTGAATTTTTCTTTCATTTTTTAAAACTTCTTGGCGTTTATAAACTCATTGGCGTCCTGGGGTAAAATCGAAAGCTCAGGTCGTCATGCCCAGCTGTTTACATTGTCTTCCGGTACACCATTAACCCAATCTTATTCATCGGTATTATCGAGTCATTTGCAGTTTTGATCTTAAGGGTGTTAATGTAGTCCAATTTCGTTTCTTGTAGACCCCTCAGGATACTGCTGCACATATCTATGTTATTAACATTGCCGAAAATGCGTAAAAACGCCTCAACAATCTGGCGATAATTTATCGTCGATTTGTGCATGAAACATACCTGTTATTCTTCCGTTTGTCCTTCTGTGACAATAACGTTCCATGATGTTCTCTAGAATGTCGATATTAATAACTGAAACTAAAATTTGGTTTTGCATTTGCTTTCACATCATTTGGTGCACTGATTTTATAAACAAATACAGTTTTTTGTGTTTGTAAAAGCTCGGGTGAAACATGTGATTGATTTATCGATCTATTAGTCTTCTTTTACGCATTTATAGAATTTCTAATCAAATCAGAACTGATTAAGTATCTTACCTCACAGAGTATTATTTTAGACAAATGATATGGCTTTCTTTTCTCTTGGTCAAATACTGATGCGCTAACATTTTTTGCTGAAAAAGTTTGTCGAACTTTAGATAATAATAGTGAAGTTTTTGTATGCTGGTATTCTTCACAAGAAGAAATGGTATTTCTGGATGAATTTATGAATTGCTTTAATGTATCTTATTAAATCATGAAATGAAAGCATATCCCTCATAAATCTAAAAAAAAACAACAAAAAAAAAACACTATGATAATATTCTGGGTTTTACTCGCATAGCAGTTTTTTGTTTATCCAAGCTGGATTAAGACAAACGGAATGTCTTTTTTTTATTTTAGGGGATTTCTGGTTCATGATACAACAAGTTTCACAGTCGAATTTATTTGAAATTTTGAAAACTTTTCCAGAAAGAGTAATTATCTCTTTACAACCGAAAAAAATTATATTATTCAGATCATTAAATCTAAAGCTTTTTTCTACGAAATATAAAAAGCGGGAAGTTCCAGTAATTTTTGTTTTCCACTTCAAAAATAAAATTAATCAAATCAATTAATGGAATACGGGATGTTTAACACTCAACCTTCTATCACCAAAAATTAAAAACTAAAAAATCCGAAAATGATTGAGATGGCGTCACTTTTATTAACATATAATACCAAAGTATATGCTAAGCAGTTTAACATAACGGTGGAACGAACGTGGAAATTTGGCAACTTCCATCTGCTCAATGCTATTCATTGTTAATAACTGCTGCAAATTATTCCGTTTCTCTTTGTCTTTCACGACGCCTATAAATTTCAATCTAATGTATATAATAATCCTGAATAGATCGATACATTAATTAGTTTGTACAAGAATTTCATTAAAAAACTTCAGTCTTTTTAAGGATATATAGGAAAATCGAATTCGAATTAAGAAAATATATCGCATCAATAAAAAAGTGTAATTTCTACAAATATTTTTATGACAACTGCTCTAATGAAGTTTTTTTCCTTGTACTTCACCGACGGGAATATAAGCGTGCTTCTAGACTGGCATTTGGGTCCCACTGTTTTGCTGATGAAATAGTTAAGTGTAGCACCAAATAAAAACAAAGTTTTACTGACAAAATCTTTTTTTATTATTAAAAGGGAAAACCAATACATATTTTTATTAATAATTTGTGTTTTTTAATCTATAGAATTTTGGTTAAAAATTGTATTTCTTTAGCATCAGTGGGTGATCATTAAAAGTACGAGAAATTACATTGTCTTTTTTGTGTTGGAAAAGAATCTGATTTGGAAATTTCTGCAAAAATCAGATAATTGTCGTATTTTAATTAAACTTTCATGATATACTCATAAGTGAAATAAATTATTCCTGTTTTTTTTCTTTAAATCTTAGTAAAAATATTTTTTATATCTATCAACACTCACTTATTTAATTTTATGAAATTTTTAAAAATTACTTTTTTTACTTCTTAGTTATTATATGACATATAAAAACAAATACGTTGAGAAGTTAAATCATAATTTTAAAAAACGAACCCCCATTTACAAAATATCTGCTCTGAATTGGAAATAAACATGCAATAAAAATATGACATTTTTAATTAGACATACTTTCAATTTAATTAATTTTAATACTTTTAAGACAGATTATGGGTTCTATTGCATTGAAAAACAAATTCGATGAATAACGAAGATTTACAAAAATTGTTTTCATTTTCTTATGTGAGAACGTATGTAGCCCTAGTGGGACACATGCTATGCACTTGTTTTCTTTCTTTTTTTTTTCTTTTTCATTAGAATAATTCATAAACTTTTAAAACATTTAAAATTCCTTATTAATTTATAGCGGTCAAGTGATATGGTTATTTAATTAAGCCTATATTTAATAATTAAATAGAAAACACTACAATTAATCGTTACACAATATTCAAAAACAAATTTGGAATTTATTTTATGTGTGTATAAACGTGTCAATTATATAAATACGTATTTTCCAACGCGACATTATCAAACAATAAGAGTAGGAACTAACGAAAATTTAAAATGTATCGGTAATTTTCTAACATTTTCTTAACAAGCGTCTTCTTAATATAAATTATAAAACCAAAGTACTACTCCTAATAATAACATTTTAAATCAATAAACATTCTCTAGAAGCTAATGTAGTTCAAATAACAGCAGGGTCAATAGAAAAATAGTTATTTTGACACCCCGTCTTTTGGCGTGTACGAAGATATGTTTGTTAAGAGTATAAAAAAAGCTTAACCGCTGTGACAAGTAAGTCAACCTTAATTATACATACACACACGCGCGCACACACACACACGCGCGTGCACACACACACGAGCGTGCACACACACACGCACACACACACACACACACATATATATATATATATATATATATATATATATACAAAGATTTGCTGAAAAATAAGTATACAGTATGAAAAATTCGAAAACCTTAATAAAAATATGTTAATATTAAGAGTAAATTTGTAAATTTCGAAGGAGTTTTGGTCATAAATTTTATTTTTAAGCTTTTTTTTAGAAAGTTTGAATTCTTGGTTAAAAACGTTCCTCTTTGGGCACCATCATCTGACAATAATTTTGTACGGAAAATTTGAGCATCTTTTTGCGGTAAAAATAAGCAAAAAACACTGATTTAGAAATTTTTACAAAAATCGGATAATGACCGAATTTTAATGTGACTTTCAGGAAGTATTCCGAAATAAATTATTTTGGAACTGTTTTATTTTTAGAAAATCATAAAAAATGTTTTAATATTTTATTATGACCATTATAACACACCTGACTGATTTAATTTCATGAAAATTCGGGAACTATTTTTGTAACGTATTAATATTTATATCAGCTATAAGGACAAGTCCTAGGAAAAAATTTTGCCAAAACAGGAAACATAGTTGCAAAAGATTAATCGTAAAATAAAAAAAGAATGAAATAAAATTAAAACCTTATTTAATTAGGAAGGCTTTAGTTGATTTTAAGTATAAAATATATTATAATAAAAATAAAAATGAAATAGACTATTGCCTAACGAAAACAACATTTCCGTGAATAATAAAATTTTATAAGTATTTTTTAAAAAAATTATTTAGAATAATATATAATTTTTAAATGTTTTAAAATTATGTATTCCTTTGTAGCAAGTAATATTATTAAATAAAAAAAATATATTTACTCATCATAAATGGAAATGCTTACTACATTTCAGCAAACCCCAGTATTTTCAAAAAAAAGTTTTTAAAAGTATATAGACGTGCTTTTGTAAATACAAACATCCATATACGTTGTTATCAGAAAATACGAGCGGTAGAGACAGTAAATTTAAATTTATTGGTAATTTCTTACAGTTCAACAAGCGTTTTCGTAAGTTAAACTATTAAGTAAAAGTAATTAAAATTCAGTAAAATAAATTCAATAAAATATTAGGTTGCTTATAATATTTACTTAAATTTTAAAGATCACTGGGTAGTCAAAATTATATAGAAAAGAAGACTTTAACTTTATATTCATCAAGTAATTTTTACATTTATATAATATATAAACTAGAAAAAAATTTTCATGCATAAATATATCAAGACAGTTGTCAACACCTCATAAAATAGCCAACATGCAGTCCAACAATTTAAGTTTGGTTTGATTAAATTTAATCTATTAAATTGAAATGAGAACTAAAATGAAAGCTTTATGAAAAACTTTTTTATTTTTTAAATTCATTTAAAATATTATTTATGCCATCTCTTATTATATATATATATATATATATATATATATATATATATATATATATATACATATATATTATAAATTATAGTTTAGAACATGTACAAATTATTATCTACGACAAAGTGTACATTTTGTT
>JBBBDQ010000335.1:1722500-1800000 GCA_037127315.1 Ascarosepion bandense
GAGTAGATAGACTGAACTATCGCCCGGTTCACACTCCACCCACGTCTATTGGACAGGTGAAGAGGCTCATCACTTGTTCCCTGTTTAGGATGTGGTTTCCGGCTTTCTCTTTTCCAATCTTTTCACTTTTCTTTTCTTTATTTTTCTTTTTTTCTTTTTTTTTCAATTGGAGTATATAGACTGAACTATCGCCCGGTTCACACTCCACCTACGTCTATTGAACAGGTGTAGAGGCTCATCCCTTTTCCCTGTTTAGGATGTGGTTTCCGGCTTTCTCTCTTCCAATCTATTCACTCTTACGTAGCCTCCTGCACACCAGTGGCATTACCGCCTTGCTTGGGGTGATGTGATTAAAAATATATATATATATATATATAATAAATTATAATTTAGAATTATTATAATTATAGTTTAGTTCTAATCTATAATTTATAGTAGATATTCATAGCTCTATTTTTATATTGAGCACTGTTTTAAATGAATGTTTTGAACGTTGTTAATATTTTCTTCTTTACTTATTCACCGGATATATATATATATATATATATATATATATATATATATATATATATATCCAGGTGAATAAGTAACGAATAAAATATAAATAATGAATCATAGCATAAATTTCTTTTAGTTTTATTATATTTTAAATTTTAAAATTTAGGGTAGATTTTTGGTAAATGGTGTTCCTGTTTTACAAAATCAAATTGGTGATTTAAATTATCCTCGGAGTTCTGCTTGTGACTAATATAAACACGACATTCCTGAAATTTTGATTTATCGACAAATTTCATAAAATTAAAAAGTATATTTTTAATTTTTTAAAAATCTGTTACCCCAGCCTACGTTAAAATATTTTTACCAAGATTTTCTTAAAGAAACTTTCAAAAATAAATTCATTCCCTAGTGAATAAGTTCTGAAAATTTCATTAAAACTCGACCATTATTTGATTTTTGCAAGATGGAAAATTTCCTCTATTCTGATCACCATTGACGCAAGAAAAAGCAAGATTTTAAACAAAAAATTTGAACTTGCTAGAAAAGATTAAAAAATTTAATAAAAAATACTTTGGCTTTTTCTCTTAATAATAACAATGATATTGACGATAAAACTTTATTTAGCGAAAAAGTGCAATTAAAAGCGTTTTAATTACATAATACCTTATTTTCATTATATTTTTCATTTATTATTTTATGATTCAGATCAGATTTTCTGTAACTAAAATCCGTCTGAAAAAGAAAATTGGATGCTTTAAATAACGAATATAAATATTAAACACTAATTAGAATTCTCGAAAATGCATAAAATTAAATAAGCGGAGTAAGAAATATAATAAAAATCTTTTTGTAAAAAGAAACATTACCAAAAATAATATCATTCATTTGTAAATAAATCTTGAATGATTTATTAAAATCTGATAAATATATAATTTTCGTAAGAATATTTAAATTAATCTGTTTGTAACCGCAAAATGACGCAAAGATTTCTCATGCGAATTTATATTTCACCGTTGACGCCAAAGATTTTTAACCCCATTTTCTAAGGTATTAGAAAAAAGAATTTGAAAAATATAATTTAATAAAAAAAGCGTTTTTTTCCCTCTTAATAATATAAAGATCTTAACGATAAAATTTTGTTTTTATAAAGTTTATGGCATTTTTCATCACATATGCTCATTATTAAGCGAAACTTTAGATACACACACACACACACACACACACACACACACACACACACACACATATATATATATATATATATATATATAATCAATTTATAAAACTGCTACTAAGTAAGATTCACTCAGAATCTATCTTTCACCTTCTAACTATTCGTCCGTGCTTTGAATATTATTGCCACATCTTTTCTGAAAGATCTACTTTGCATTTAGAGCTTTTTGGCAAAATCAAAAAAAAAAAAAGAATCTGTAATGTTATCAATCAAGATCTAGCATCTCTGCTTTAATCATAATTTAGATTCGCTGTAACCTTTCTGTAAATATTATAATTCCAATTCTTTTATAAGTTTACATTTTTCTAGACTTCACTATTTTAAACTTAATGCTAGATCGGCAGCTCGGTTTCATTATTTTTGCAGTTTAAATTGTTCGTTTCAAACGTTAAGCTCTTTTCATAAATGTTTCTTCCCTCACACTTCGCTCTTTCCGTATCTCACTTTTTTGTCAACTACGATCTCCGAAAAATTAAGACGTATTTTCATCTGCTGCGTTTATGGAAACTGTTATTTTATTGTTCTTTATTTTCATTAACGTTTTACCATTTTTCTTAACTCACAGTTACCCATTGTGTGTCTGTATAGGTTTATCACCTTGCTTGAGTTGAAGTGATTTATATGTATATATATAAATATTGCACTTTGAGTGCAACATTATATATTCATATGTAATAAAATAGAGCTCGATGTAATATCGCAGCTATAAATTATATATTAATAAATATACATTTTCATATATATATATATATATATATATGTGTGTGTGTGTGTGTGTGTGTGTGTGTGTGTGTGTGTTTTATACACTGGCGTACAATATTTGTGGGATACCTTCTTAAATTAATTTATTTTGAGAATTTTATCCCAAATTTTAGAGTTATTAGAAGTATGCGTTTCTCAACACATTTATCAAGTCCAGAGAAGCAGTGGCATACAAAAGGGAGGGCCGATTGGAGAAGTGGCACTGGGCGGCAGTTTTTGGAGGTGGGGGCACATCCGACTGAGTATATTATTTTTGTTTTTATTTAGTAAATACACCTAAAATTAGATGCTAAAAATAAATAAATTAGTCTTTGATTTTAAAATGTTTATATATGGCTGCAGATAACTTGGCCAAACCTGTAAAAAGATTTTAGTTCTGCTTCAAATGACATCACCATGTGTTAGAAAATATCTCCAAAAAGCGCTCTCTGGCGGTGGGGAGGAACTCCACTTACACACCGTGAGCAATTTGGGTTCTTTTATGTGCCGTGTTCCTTCAGGACCTAGGCGATCATGACCTTTCAAATCTCTCTATCCCTTATCGATCTTAATACCTCTTCTGTATTTACTAGCCATCCCACACAAGGCCAGATGTGACACATGGTCATTTTATAGTGGGTATTCCCGGCCATATAGCCGGGCCAAAAAATCTGTCTATTTTTCCCCAGTCGTGATTCTACCCTTCGGCGGAACCACGACTGAGTTTGTGCTCTCTGCTCGGAAGCAGAGAGCTGACAGTGTCATAGAGCAGTCAGGCGAATGCCTAAGACCTCTTAATACCTCTTCTTCTGTTATCCCCACCGTAATAAATTAAGTATACTAATGCGATTTTGTAAGATAAAAGGTGCCAGTCACAATCCTCGCCACGAGCACCTCGGGACGCCACTGCAGAAAAGAAGTCATTGCATTTATGCTCTTTGTAGTGCAGTGGATATCGGCTCGGAACTGCAAATCGGTGAGCTGACTTCGAATTCCAGTTGAATTCCTTGCATTCACTTACGCACAAATACCATTGGGAAAGGTATTACTCCATCTATTCCCTCCAGTTATGGATTAAAGAATAAGACAAATATTTTTTTTATTTTTATGTTCACTAGCCTTGGCTGGCAACCAATCTACCGTAGAAAACAATGACAACCTTCTGCCCAGTTAGTCATGTCTCTTTCGAGACATGATCGCCTAACGCTGTATCGCGTATGGCACTTAACTGACTGACTATTAGATGATAGAGCATATTGTGATGTTGAACTAAGAATATGCTAAAATTCTGGCTTTCCAGCAAATTTTCACTTTTCAACATTTTTCTTTTAAATTTAGTAACTATAAGTAATAACAGAATTTGAGGGAAAATATTGCTTTATGTTTAATAAATATTGTTTTATGCTTGGAGTTTAAACAAATTTAACCACATCAGGTTATATTCACCTGTCATAGTCAAACAGTAAAAATCTACACAGCCTCAAATTTCATTAAATACGAAAGACCAAAATTACCAAAATAGATAAACTGATATCTTTTATGTTTAAAAATAACTATTTTAAGGATGATATTTCTATTTTTTGTAAAATTTTAGGAAGTTTGGAGAATGAGTAGTTTTATATCAATAGCAATAATGATCAAAGTCGCGAATTCGAATTATTTCCTATTTGAACTTTCATACAAAACAGTCATGTAAGAGTTGTGAAAACAAAAACGGAAAATTTTCAAAATCCTACTGAAAATTATAGTGATATTGTTCAAAACACACTTCATTGTGAATCTTCCATCAGTTAAATCTGAAAGGACGCGGTATGTTTTTTAAATATTGTCAGCACCGACTCCATGCAAGAAACAAATATTTAAAATTATTTTGAAAGTTTTGGGTCATATTTCTAACATTTTGATTTGAAGTGGCATTTTCAAGGATTTTTCTTTATACAAATAAAGATAACTTCACTCATTCACTGAAAATAAAAAAACAGCATAATATGATGTTAAAAAACGCAAAATTAATAAAAAACAAAGTTTTATCCTGAAAATGCTTATGTTATTATTAAAAGAAAAAAAATGTTTTTTTCATTATTTTAAAAAAAATGTTTATTCTTTCTAACACGTTCGAAAATTGGGTTAAAAATTTTATTAGCGATTCACCCGATGTTTACTAGAGTTTATTTTGGCAGACGTAATATTACACGACACATTATTTTGGCGTTGAAAGAGATATCAATTTGAAAAATCAAATAATTCTCTGATTTTAATGAAACTTCCTGAACGTATTCACAACAGAATGAAGTTATTTATGCAATAATTATTTTTAGAAAATCTTGGTAAAAATATCTTTTTAAATCTGTTACCTGCCTCCTTTAATTAATTTCATGAAATTGCTAATTAATTACTGATCACACATTTTATTTTATTATTTAAATGAAGAACTCCTTGGGGAATGCAAATTAACTCATTCTTTTTATAAAAGTAGCCACTTTCCCAAAAATCTGCTTCGAATAGCAACATAAAAATGCATTAAAACTACGCTATGTTTAATTTAGATAAACTTTTAATTGATTTTGTAGATAATATATATTAAAGATATCATATTCTTAAGAAAAAATGTTTTGATGAATAATGAATTTCATTAGAATTGCTTTCATTTTTTTTGTTGTAATTATGATGATTTATAAAGTTTCAAACATCTTTTAAATGTCTTCCAGTTACTTGGCACTGTCGGTTATTAATTTATTAAGAAAAGACTATATTTACAAATCAAAAACTGTAATTTCGCGCTACGATTTTTAAAATATTTTTTCTTTTCTGATAAATCTATGTTGCTTTATGTTAATTTTTTAAAACTATGAGATACTATAAGAGGCATATTAAAAGGTCGCGCTTTTCAAGGGTTGTTTCCCTTGCAAAACATTCACTTATTTTCTATAAATGTCAATTCAACTATACCCATCCCTCATCAATCACTACAAGCATCTGGCTGTCATCACCTACTTCAATGGTCAGAAAGATAAGAGCTTCCTGATTAAGAAATACTTTTATTCCAAATTTCATGACATAAACAAGTAATATTTGTTTGAAATCAAATTAATTTAACTTTAAATTTGATAATTTACAAAAATAACATGTTACAGATGTATATTTTAATTTTGCATATTTTTTCAAACCGAGAATTAACTTTTGTTTACTAATGTGTCGATTGCTCAAAAATAGACGGAAAATTGAAACACTTTTAAAACTTTCAAAATTTTAGATTCCAATAAATATAATTTCATTTTAAAATACCCAAGAGTATTTTTCTTACTAGAAATAGTAAATTTAATCATTTACCTTTCAATTAAAATAAAATTAAAGCATTAAGAAATTGTTTTATTTTTACCTACAAAAATAATTTATGAAGCTCAATTTTAAAAGTGTTCATGTTATATTGAACGGTAAGTGTAACTGCCCCAAAAGTATTACACATTCTAATGAAATAAACTATTTCGTATAAATATAATTCATTGGAAAATAAGCGCTTAAAATGGATTTTCTAAACTGGAATATTTTCTAAATTTTGATAACTTTTTAAGGAGAGAGATACAATATATTTTTCTTTTTAGGAAAAAAATGTACTCAAAATATAATTAAAACGCCACATCTGCCAAATATTTTTTAAATACTTCCAGTTCTTGCTCATCAGCAATATAATACTATTTTTAACTTCATTTGTACAGTTAAAAATAGTTGTTTACAAAGCTTAATTGCTAAGAGTTATGGAGGATCGAACTCACGTTTGCAAGTAAAGAAAAGCAAAAATTGGTTAAAGGAGTCATTTACTTTGATTGATATGAACATCGAAGTGGACGTTAGTGAAGAAGTCAAGCTCGTTGTGATACAATATTCCTAACTGTTGTTAAAATTAGCTATAGAGTGATGAAGACAGTTGGGTGTCAATAACTGATCATCATCTACAGTGACTGGCGCCATTCACCGGAGACAGAAGGGTCAAACTGTCGGAAGGTTGAGTGTAGGGCTAGTAGCCGGTTTGACCACATGCTTATCAGATAGGTACGCTTCAACGCCTCAACCTGAAGCATCTACCATACATTTCGGTCTCTTTCTAATTTTTAGGGATTTTTCTATTGCTTTTTTATGCATCCACACAGCACCATAGACTCTCTGTGCTTTTTAACTCTTTTATATATTTTGTTTATCTTCTCTGTTTTTACAAAAAAGTAAAAATAAAAAGGAGTGGCGTCTTTGAAAATAAAACAAGGAGTAAACGAGCGATATCGATTTCACTTAAACTTTGACTTTTATAAATTTACTTTGCTGTAGATAACGATGGCTTATAAATATAACTAGTGAGCAAGCACAAGAATATATATATATATATATATATATATATATATATATAACTTTGAACAAAGAAGTTATTTATAGTCTCTAGAGCTCTTTCGACCAACATCTCATCAGGTGGAAATCTTTGGAATCACAAACCAAACGAAAAACAACAACGAAAATGAAGAGCAAAAATAAAGAGAACGTTAAAATAAATATACATATAAATATGTATTTATAACGAGGGGAGGAGAAATGACGTGTAAATAATTATCTTGGGACAGTTGTAATAAAATATTCCTCAACAAATAAAGAGACTTAACGAAATCCTTCTGCCGGCAAAGAGGTTTTCGTAAGGATATCCAGACTGATTCCAAAATCTTTAACTGATTATTGGAACCAGCCACGTGTAAAACTTTGAACCACTCTTTCTTATACGACTTAGCATATATATATATATATATATATATATATATATATATATATATATATATATATATATCAGGTCGGTGCAAAAGCTTTAACCGATTTAAAATTTCATCTTGAAAATGAAAAACTGTGTTTTTGAAAATGTTTATTCATAACAATATATATATCAGGTCGGTGCAAAAGCTTTAACCGATTTAAAATTTCATCTTGAAAATGAAAAATTGTGTTTTTGAAAATGTTTATTCATAACAATAACGACCTCTGCTCTCTATAACTTGATTCCAACTGTCAAAGAGCTTATAAATGCCTCGCTTGTAAAATTCTTTAGGTTTTGATGTGAAATGTGAATCTAACTCATGTTCAATCTAAATTTCATCTAAATGGTCTTGTAATACTCGAAATAAGTGACAATCCGAGGGAGTTAGGTCAGGACAATATGCAGGATGGGGCAAGATGCCATTTCTCAACACCTGTGACAAGTCTACCCAAAAATGGTGTCTGAAGGTGTCTTGAAAGCAAAGATTCCCAACAAGAAACACATTGTCGCAGGTTCTCTGGAGACAGTTTGTGCGTTACCCATTTTCTGAATACTGAAATCTTCCCCATTCTTTTCAGTTGGCGTGACGCAGTTGTATGGGATGACATTAAATTAGTGTGCAAGTTCTCTTGAGTTTACTGTGGGGATTTGAGTAACGGCGGCATTCAACACGTCTAAATCAAGTTCTTTGGGCGACCACCTCTAGTCTCATCTTTCAAGATGAGATTTGCTTTCCGAAAACGAGGAAATCACCACATATGCATAAATTGTATAAGCATCCTAAAAAGATCGTGCTGCTGAATTTGCATTGGAACTTCTGTGAAACGCATGTGTTTTTTAGATGGAAAGAACATGGGTGAGAATATTGCAGAAAAATATGAATTATAATCTGAAAGAAAAATTTATAAATTAATCATGGTGATATGTTTAAGTAACAACAATATGAATAAAATAAACTACAATGATTTAAAAGGCCCCTATTACAAACCGGCAAAAACTTTGCACCGACCTGATATATAAGAATAGCAACAAAAAGAAAACTTTCCTTAGCTGATGGGTTTCATCCTCTGTGGAACTTTGTCAAGGCAAATGTGGTCCTTCTACAGATCTCTTGCTGAGATTTTCACACACACACACACACACACACACACACACACACACATATATATATATATATATATATATACACAATCTCCAAGAATTTAAATGTAAAGTTAATTTAATAGTCATCTCATGTCTCACTAACTTACATCCTCTCTCTCATGATTTTCTACATGATTTTCTACATCCACCCAACTCTTATCAGTACTCTCTTCTTGACACCAACTGCAACCTCTCACTCCTCATAACATTCCTCCTCGTCCAACCAACTCTCATCAGTAATCTCTTTCCTCTCCTACTCTCTTCCAGACACCCCTACAACCTCTCACTCCTCATAACATACCTCCTATGTAACCTCCTGCACAAAAGTGGCAGTAAAATACCTTACTTGGGGCGACACGATTATATATATATATATATATATATATATATATATATATATATATATATATATATATATCTCAGTCATCCACATACAAGCCTGTTTCGCTGTATCACAGCTCATCAATGTGGCTAGACGCATCCACTCACCTCTGGCCGAGATCGAAATTCGACCGATTTCGTGTCAGTCGGAGTCGCTACCCACCTAAGCCATTGACGCATGGTATCAGAGAAGGGACATTTTAACGTCTTGTATATCAGCAGGGTTTACACACGCCAGTCACCGAGAGAACTCAATTAATTTCTGAAGAGTCACGCATATAGCTGAAGTGGAAACTGTTTTAAAACTTTTCTTCTCCAGAGAGCTCAATCGTAATGAGAGCATAATATATCTATATATAAAGTAGTATCCTTGGTATTTTGTAAGGAAAATTCCAAGGGAGACAAACTCAAAAAAGAAATCAATGTTAGAATTTATTGGTAAATTTAGAGTAATATAATCAAGAATAAAGTGTTGATATTTGACAAATCCATGAGTAATAAATATTTCACAGCCAAGCCGCTCTTCAGACAAAAATCATACGACAGTGAATGTTTAAAATCACCCAGAAAATAGTTACTTGAAAAAGAAAAAAAAAGAAAAAATAGTTGCTAATTGTTTGTTTTCTTTGAAAAACGTGACATTGAAATTTAACATTTAGATTTTAAAGATAAGGGGTTGTATATACGCTAAAAAAAATAAATTGTAAATTCTTCTTCTTAATACAAAATATCATATTAATAATAGTATTATTAATATTGAACAAATGATAAAATTAAATATAAATAATAATAATAATAATAATAATAATAATAATAATCAGAAGGAGAAAACTTGTCTATTAATTGATATGGCTTGTCCAGCGGATTGTAACATAGCAATCAAGGAATTTGAAAAACTGTCAAAATATAAAGACCTGGAAATTGAAATAGAAAAAATGTGGAAATTGAAAACAAGAGTTGTGCCAGTGATAGTAGGTGCACTTGGAATGATAAAAAATGGAACAAAACAACACATTGAAAGAATCCCTGGAAACCCCAGCTTAAGAGATATACAAAAAATTGTTTTATTAAGTACAGCCCACACACTAAGGAAAACTTTATCTATGTAATGCTGGGGATGATAGGGAAGATAGAAAAACATGAAATGAAGCCAAAACAACACGCCACTACCTGCCTTAGGTCTCCCCGCAGACTTGGTTGGTAGTAAGACCAAAGCAGAAATCGAAATATGATGAAAAATGACATAATAATATGTAAGGCTGGGGATGATAGGGAAGATAGAAAAACATGAAATGGAGTCATAACAACACGCCACGACCTGCCTTAGCTCTCCCCGCAGACTTGGTTGGTAGTGAGACCAAAGCAGAAATCGAAATATGATGAAAAATGACATAATAATAATAATAATAATAATAATAATAATAATAGGAATTTTTCTTTAGATATCGAATTTTTTTTTAACATAAACATGAATCTTTTTTCTTAACATAAACATGAATTTTTCTTCATATATTATTTAATTTTATTGAATTTTTTTTTAATGAAATTCTGTTTTACTATTTTAATCTATCTGTTTGTTCTTTAAATGAACCTAATAAATAAAATCATCCGTTTTATATTTCCGTTACCTCTCGATATTTCGTAATAATTTTTTAAAATTATTATAATTTTCTTAAAAAAAACAAAAAAACAAAACAACAAGAAAATAAATTAAATACGATGAAAAACAATCTCTATGGTATTATTTTATAGAAAGACTACGTATTTATTAATATATATTTTTATTTATTTATTTATTGATTTACTTATTTAATTTATCTTATTCTGATAACCCTATTTTCGACCAACGACTTTATTAAAAAAACAAATGAATATAAAGTGGACGAACAAAATATTACATTTTTTATTTTAAGTCTCACAGCACAAATAAACTTAAACGTATGTCAACTTTTTTCCATTATTTTTTTTTCTTTCTTTAACAAAATACTCTAGTAGTGATGTTTAGTTTCGTTGAGCCGTTGCTACGCCAAAGTTTTTTTTGTTTTTTTTTAACCAGCGTCTTTCTCTTTGAATTCCAATCGCGTCTATGTCAGTTGTCGCTTGGCAGCCCATTTAGGAGAAGGAAAACACCGAACAACAACCCGCAACTCAAGGTGTTAATCGTGCCGAGGAGTGAATGGCTACTGCGTTATGAGGTCACAAACGATCCCCTACAGGCTTCGGGACCCTGTTTGTAAAAGACCGTTACCCAACGTGCCGGGCAACTTTGGGTGGACTTTTGGACCCGTGCGTCACTCGTGGGAAAAACATGAGAAATACAAATAGAAATAAAAAGTCCAGTATGGCTCTTCCAGTGGATAAACAGGGAGCCCGTCCTTCAGGAGGGAACCTATCTGAGGTCGAAAAATCTGCCATAGAAACAAACTCCTACACAAAGAATGAATCTTCAGGTCCCCACAACCAGGATAATCCTAATGATGGTCCTGAAAATTCTCCAGCTAGATCTACAGCCGTATATTTAAAGAAAGAAAAAATAAAATGGTCTCGTGAGGAGTACAAAGTCGTTATGACTGCATTTCATAAAGCGTTACTCAAACCTCAAAAAAACATGACCCGCCAAACATATGACATTTGGCGTGAAAAAGTTGGTCAAGCAAATAGAAAGTATATTGACGAAAATAAATTAGCCAATGTACGAAGGTACATTATTCGTAATAGCCGATTGAGAGAGGCTGAAATTAATGAAATTAAAAGAATTGTAACCAGAAGAGACGAATCAACAAAATATGAAAAGGAACCGGAATCAGAATCAGTAATAAAAAGTAATAACATCAAACAAGCCACAGGTCATAATGTAGAAACAGTGATACACACAAATCACTGTAAAGATAATGCTGTAAGTTTAAAAGTGCTGGAAAGGTGTGATCTGAGCCAGTTAAAAGACGAAAATAAAACGAGTTCAGAACACATCGAACATAATTATTTGACGGAAAATAAGAACAGTATACAAGAAGCCAAGGAAGAAATCAAGAACCATATAAGTCAAATACAAAATATTGCAATGGAGGAACGAGAACAGCTCCCAAAATTACAACCAACAAAGCATAACCTCCGAACTATTAAGCTCTACAATGCAGCACTGAAATTAATCTTGGATGAAGACACTCATACAAATATCAATGAAGCAATATATGCATCAGCAACAGCAGCAACAAAAAAATTGAACATCAAATTAAAAACAAGGCAGTCTCGCAGACATGAAGATCCACCTTGGAAAAGAAAAATAGAAAAAGAAATAGAACAAGTTAGAAGTGAACTATCAGTACTCGATGAACTGACAAGAGGAATAAATGTAAGAACTAGGAAAAGCAGAAGAGTCAAAGGAAATACAACATTAGAAATGAAAATGAAGTCCTATCAACTAAGGAAAAAATAAAGCAAAAAATACAACTGAAGGTTCAAAGAATAAGACGCTATGAGAAAAGATCAAGATTTTACAGACAAAACAAGATTTTTCAAACCGATGCAAAGAGATTTTACAGTGAAATAGGTAAAAAAAGAATTGAAGTGACAGTCCCCCCAGAATGGAAGAAGTTACACAGTTCTGGGAAAAGATATGGGCTTGCCCTAAAGAACATAGCAAGGAAATAGATTGGATTGCACAAGAGATAGAACGAATAAAAAATAAACCAGAACAGACATGGGTTGGAATTACAGAAGAGGATGTTAAATTTGCACTAAAAAAAGCACACAATTTGAAATTCCCAGGTATAGATAAAATTCCTAACTTTTGACTATATAATTTAAATACAGCACATAAAAAACTAGCCAAAGAACTTCAAGAAATGGTTGACGATCCCACTAAAATTCCTGCATGGATGACCAAAGGAATTACATTTCTTCTACCCAAGAATGGTGACACAAACAACCCGAAAACTACAGACCAATTACATGTCTTCCGACAACATATAAACTATTAACATCTATTTTAACAAAACAAACATATTTATTCTTAGAAAGAAATGACATGTTACCGCTTGAACAAAAAGGGTGCAAACGTGGCTGTTACGGGCGTAAAGTCCAATTGCTTATTAACAAAATGATCCTGGAATACTGCTACAGTACAAAGAAAAATCTTAGTGTTTCCTGGATAGATTATCGTAAGGCATTCGATAGTTTGCCACATTCCTGGATTGAAGACTTTAAATATATACAAGATATCACCCGTCATCATCAATTTCATCAAACAGTGCATGTCTATATAGAAAACAACACTTTACCTCAATTATATAAATGTAACCTATAAGTCTGATGAAATAAACATCACAAGAGGTATATTTCAAGGTGATTCTTTGTCTCCATTACTATTCTGCATATCATTAATAGCACTAACAGTCAACTTAATAAGACAGAATGTGCTTATAAAATAGGCCAAAAGAAAATAAGCCATCTATTTTACATGGATGACTTAAAGTTATATGCTAAGAATGATAATGAGCTGGAAGTTCTTCTGCAAAATGTAAAATACTTCAGCGAAGACATTGGAATGAAATTCAATTTGAATAAATGTGCTAAAGCTACAGTTTTACGTGGATCAATACAAGAAACATCCTCAATTAGCCTAGACCCTGCTGTAACAATAAAAGAATTGAAACCAGAAGAAGCTTATAAATACCTAGGTGTAAATGAGAGTGAAAACATTCACCATAAAAAATGAAAGAAATAGTGCGTAAAGAGAACGATAGAAGAATATGAATGATATTAAAAACTGAATTGAATTCTCGGAACAGAATTTTGGCCATTAATAGCCTTGCAATTCCAGTTGACCAATATAGTGTCAACATCTTAAACTGGACTCTAAACCACATCAGGCGAATGGATTCTAAAACAAGAAAACTTCTTTCTAAGCATAAGATGCATCATCCAAAGGCTGGTGTAGACCGTCTATACATACCCCATAAGGAAGGTGGAAGAGGTCTTATTCAGCTAGAATTGTCACACAAGACAACAACTATTGGCTTACTAACATACATAGAAACAACAAAGGACTGGATGATACAATTAGTAAGGCAACAGGAAGAAAGAAAGAAAAAATATTCAATAATAAAAGTAGGCAGTAAATACAAACAAGATTTACAGTTAGTAGATTCAGTAGAAAAGCAAAACAGAAGCCAAGAACCAACTATTGCGGCAAAAATATGAAAATGAAAGGCAACGTTAAAGCTCTTGAACTTATGAAACAACGCTGGCAAGACAAGCCTCTGCATGGCCAATATCCAGAACGTGCCAATAAATCCAATGTTGATAAAGTTAATACTCATCGATGGTTACGTGCATCTGGATTAAAGTCTGAGACTGAAGTCTTTATTCTTGCAGCGCAAGACCAAAGACTTCTCACTAGAAACTTTCAGGCAAATATTATACATAATAATATGGATCCAAAATGCAGGTTCTGTGATAAACACCAAGAAACAATAGAACATCTAATCTCAGGCTGTTCTGTACTTGCCCCAAATGAAAATGAAAATCGCCACGATAGAGTGGGGCAATCTTTACATTGGATAATGTGCAAACACTATGGAAAATCTGTAAGCAAACACTGTTATGAACATCACCAAACACAGATTACAGAAATAGAAGATGTCACCATTCTATGGGATTACACCATCTATACAGACATAAAAATTGAAGCAAATAGTTATTGTTAAAAATCAGAAAGAGAAAACTTGTCTATTAATTGATATGGCTTATCCAGCGGATTATAACAATGCAACCAAGGAATTTGAAAAACTGTCAAAATATAAAGATCTGGAAATTGAAATAGAAAAAAATGTAGAAATTGAAAACAAGAGTTGTGCCAGTGATAGTAGGTGCACTTGGAATGATAATAAATGGAACGAAACAACACATTGAAAGAATCCCTGGAAACCCCAGCTTAAGAGATATACACAAAATTGTCTTATTAAGTACAGCCCACACACTAAGGAAAACTTTATCTATGTAACGCTGGGGATGATAGGGAAGATAGAAAAAAAACATGAAATGGAGCCATAACAACACTCCACGACCTGCCTTAGGTCTTCCCGCAGACTTGGTTGTTAGTGCGACCATAGCAGAAATCGAAATATGATGAAAAATGACATAATAATAATAACAATATATATACTAGTAATCTTAAAGACAACATACATCGAAAAGTATAAAATAATGAATTAAAAGTAAACATTAAAATTTATACACATATATACATTTTTATATATATACATACATAAACACACATACACACACACACAGATATATATATATATATAAAAATCTATCTATATATATATGCACACATATATATATATAAAATATATATATATACACACACACATATATATATATATATATGTATATATATATATATGCACATTATTACATTCAAAAATAATATTATATAATTATTTTTTATGAAAAATAACCTTAGTAGAGTAGCTATGATATCAATAATATAAAAAAAGTTATTGGGGTATATCTCTAACGGAAAATTCCAGATTTTTCTAAAGAAAACCAAATTTTTAAGTTTAATTTTTATTTTCATTTTTTTAAATGATCTTATATCTATTCTTATGTCTATATATATATATATATATATATATAAGTACCTCCAAAATGCGAGATACTTTACTTTTAAAAGGATTTTAAAAATTAAATCTTTTCTAAGCTTTTATTTTAGTTTTAATTTAAAGCTGATAGATTAAATTTAATATATTAATATTTCTAATAAACAAAACACTTCGCTGTCTTTTAAACCAAATTTAAATGAAATAAAATGAGGTTTTTGTTTAATATCGATAAGTCGTCTATATTATCAAATTATTCAATACAAAATAATTGTCCCTATTCAAATTATTTTTCAAAAGTAAAATATAAAGTACGATATTCTGAAATTTTATTTGAGGAATATTAGCTCAATTAAGGTTTTATTGATCTTAAGTAAAAGTAAAACAAATTTTACATATTTTATCACAGAAGCTTTTTTTTTTGAGGAGGTGAGTGTTTTTGTGCGGTGCTGACACGTCTCTCAATAATCTGACGTTTCCGAAATTGATGTAAGGAATCAACACCTAATAAAATTACTTGATGAATACCATGTAAACGTCTTCATAGATCATTTGTTTTACCTTCCCATTGAAGGTTTAAAACATTTTAAATATTCCAATATCTTATTGAATTTCAGGTATTAATCTTACTTGCGAAGACGCTTGTTGATGAAATATTAGAAAATTATAAATATTCTTCTCTTATGTATTATAATTACCACTCTTATAGTAATGTCATATATGAAATCCATATTTACAAAAAATGAAAATTATATAAATAAGATTCGTTTTAAGTATTTTATGCAATAAATTATGTTCTTTTCAAATTAATATAGAGCGTTTAATAACATCGATTTAATAAATTCTTCCCTAATTAGAAAGGAAGATAGTTTATTACGTAGAAAATGATTAGTAGAAATCGTAAAAAACGTTTTTTCAATCAATAAGCCCACGTCAAACACACTTCATTATATCAGAAAATTTTATACTTAAAGATTTAAACATCTCTCTGTCTACAGCCAAAACTGGTGAAACCTAAATGTTTTCACTCCCATAGAAATCATTCCTCAATCAACGTACAAACACTACCAGACATTAATGGAAAATGTCCATTGGACGCACAAACGCACATATATTATCGACCAAACCCCGGATAGACGAATTAGAATTATGATAAGCAAACACACATGAATTACACACACGAACTCTGCTTGACAAGATACAGGAGAGGTTTGTTTAAACAATAAAAATCAAACAAAAAAATTAAAAACACTAGAATTTTCTTTTTTCATGCATATTTCATGTTATGCTGAAGCTTAAATAAAAAGTGAAACATGTTCAATTTATATACATTGTTTATTTGTTCTTTAAACTAACATACACACACATGCATCAATGAAGGTAGCATTGAACGGACATGTCTCCCGAAAATATCATACGAACGCAGGTGTCCCTCAAGGCTCTATTCTCGGTCCTACACATTTCCTGATCTTCATTAACGATCCCCCCGATGCAATCAGATCCCAAGTAGGCATAAACACTAATGACACCAACGTTTACTCTCGCGTCGAACAAAATTATGCTGAGGCTGACAAAGAGAACCTCGCTGCTGAGCTTGAAAAGGACTTCCAATCTGTTGTGAACTGGGGTAAGAAATGGATCGTGAATTTTTATGCTTTCAAAACAAAGCTGCTATCTGTTAACCATCACAGACAATCGCTCCTACCCCCCGTTATCATGGATCAGGTTAGCCTACCTGAAAGCAAAACACAGCGCCTCCTCGGGTTAACTATCTCAGCAGACCTCAAGGGGAATGACTACATCGAATCTATAGATAAATCCGCTGTTTAGAAGGTCGGTTCACTGTGTAAACAAGGAAGTTTTCCTGTCTGAATTCATTATGCACATATATAAATTTACCATCAGCCTCTGTATTAAATACTGCTGCCACATCTGGTCGGGTTCTCCTGCTATTCACTTCGGGATTCTTGACAGAATCCAACGGAGAATCTGTAATGTGATCGATCACGACTTGGTGGCTCAGATGCATTAATTTTCTCACCGACGTAATATGGCTTCTCAGTGTCTCTTCTACAAATACTTTCACGGCTACTGCTCCGATGAACTTAGCTCACTGGTGCCCTCTATGTATTTACTCGAGGTTACTAGACTAACTTATCGCTTTTAATACTCCTTTTCCTGTTATCCCACTCAATCCCTATTCCGTCATAATAAACTAAGTATACTATTGCGGTTTTGTAAGGGGCGAAAGTGAGAGGTGCCAGTCACAATCCTAGTCCTGAGTGCTAAAAGACATTCATGTGTTAATTCTTGTCAAGTTTCACAATAAGAGTAACAAGATTTTTACTGTGATTGAAAAAAGCATGGTAGGGAGTTGTGAGTATTCGTTACTATAGTATTGGTCAATCATTAATATCATTGCACTAGTAACTAGATAATTTGTCAACATATATATATATATATATATATATATATATATATATATATACTAGTCACACTTAACATTTACAATTGTTGAAACAATCTTTTTTAAATATTGCTAAAAAGAAGGTTCTTATTATACAATAATTATGCAATCATACTCTCTCTCTCTTTCTCTCTCACTCTCTCTCTCTCTCTATATATATATATATATATATATACTCGTCATATATATATATATATATATCCATATATATATATAATTGCTTTCATTATTATTATTTTTATTTTTATTATTATTATTATTATTATTATTAAATAATTTAATAATATATAAAGTTTTAAAATATTTTTAAAATTTTCAAAGAATTGATTGCGAGTAGACTTTTTAGTTAAGAATTGATGATTATATTGCCTATCTAAAATTGAAAAGTTTAATAAAATTTAATTATTAATCGAATTTTTTTTCTTCAGAGTATAATGTCCTTAATAGTTATTATTTATTCCAGCAATTAAAAGGTTAACAAATTAAATTATATCAGAGTTTTCTTTTAATCTTCGGAGAAGATTTTCGGATAATGATTGCAAACTTAAAATGAAAAAATAGATGATTTATATTCCTCAGTGAGTCCTGCATTGAACAAATAAAACAAAAGTTAGCCATCAATAAAAAATTTATTAAGATTTCATGGATTTACGTGGAGTGGGTAACAGAGGTAAAAAAAAAGTATATATTTTACAAGATTTTTATAAATAATAGTTTCAAAAATAATTTCATTGATTTGTGGATGAGTACTGATAGTTTCATTAAAATTCGACAATTATTTGATTTTTTCAAGAATTTCCAAATTAATGTTTGTCACCGAAAAAAGTGGTTGATGCAATCATTACGTTTCTATTGTAAAACAGTCGTAACGTTTCTTTAACCGCTAACTCAAATCAAAACAAAAATTTCTGAAAAAATTTTGAAAATGTTAGAAGGGATTAAAATTTTTTTTAAAATAATTAAAGTTACTTTAAAGGTTCCTGTGATTAAAGCCAAAATACAATGTTTACAACGACAGATGATTAAACATAATAGACATTCATTGTCTGTTATATTTAACAGTATTTGTTTAGAAAATTACCTGCTGCCTCGATACACTATATATATATATATATATATATATATATATATCACAGCCAGTTAAGTGCCATACGTGATCCACGCTTGGGCGATCATGTCTCGAAAGAGACATGACTGACTGGGCAGAAGATTATCCCGCAGTAGGGTGCCATTGCTTTCTGCAGTAGACTGGTTGCCGACCAAGGCTATAGAACCCAATTTGTCCTGTTATTTGACCCATAACTGGAAGGAAGAGACGGATTACTACCTTTCCCAAGGGTATTTGCGCGGAAGTGAATGCAATGAATTCAACTGGAATTCGAACTCGGCTACCTGATTTCTCGTTTCGAGCCGGTATCCAATGCATCACAACGCACATATATATATATATATATATATATATATATATATATATATATATATATATATATATAAATGATAACTCAACACGTCATTTCAATTGTGTTTTCCTTTATAAATTTCATATCGCTCTGGTTAACACCCATCGAGCTCTATATGGATGTACCACTTAATATTTTATATTAAGATAATCTTGTTGGATTATCCTCACCTTTTATGGACTGGACACCTTTACATATATATATATATATATATATATGTGTGTGTGTCTTTGTGTGTGTGTGTGTGTGTGTGTGTGTGTGTGTGTGTGTGTGTGTGTGTGTGTGTGTGTGCTTAAATAAATTACATTTATTTATTCATATCGTTTTATCAGTCGGTAAACAACCTTGAAAGTTTAAATAAATTTAAAAACTAATAATTTCAGTTTTCAGTACATTCAAGAGCTTGCAAAATTTTGATATCATCCATGTATGAATAACAACATGCGAAGATCTCGTATTTCAGTTCCTGTCACCGCAATTACAGGTTTCTTTCTCTCGCATGCCCCACTCAGAAGCTCAAAAAATACCGTCCATCATTAGGCTAGGTTCATACACATTCCGGTCTAGCGTTTTATGTCCAGTTGGCGAAACTATTTGCGAGTTGCGGGTGAATTCTTGGCCTTGTTGCTAATTAATCACTTCACTACCATCTCCCTGTATTGGCAAGTCAGGGCTCCGTACACTTCTCGGTTCCGTCTCCTCCAACCCAGGCGGTCAGTGTTTTGCCGAAAGATATAGATATATGAGATGATTGTCGGCGACTTGTTCAAAAGAACTAAGGGGTAAGGCGTTTCTGCTCCTAGGGGAGTTTTAAGAGAAAGATAGACGAATGCGAGAAAGAAAAATGTGTCTAATAGAAAAGGGAGGTTGTATGTTGACAGAGAAGGCAACGACAGGTTGAAGATTTTGACCTTGTCTTGCGTTACTTTGCCCTCATCCTCCGACTGGTCATCTCTTTACTTATGAATATATGAAACTTGACCATATCTATCTATCTATCTATCTATCTATCTATCTATCTATCTATCTATCTCATTCTATTAGTCTTTCTTTAACTCTATCAATCTAAAAATCTATTTCGTTAATATATATATATATATATTAACGATCCGTAGTGTGAAAACCGCGGTAGGTTTTGGCTCGCTTGAGATTTTTTGTGTGTCTTTGCTCTACTTTTGTATATCTTTTGTACTTTGTATCGAGCACTTTTTCTTGTGGTTGGTTCCGTTTGGTTTTTTTTTTCTTTACTGCGGAGTATTGAATGTTTTGTTCTTATTCCGTGGATTTCTTTTTTTTCTCCCCATTCATCCGACGCCTCAGTGCACCGGATTGTAACGGAATTAGGTTCTGTTTGTTAATGGTTTTTTTAAAGGTTTATCTTAGTATAAATTTACAACCTAAATACTTACAGAGTCTATTTAGTTATTATATATATATATATATATATATATATATTGAAAATAGGTACCGTCCCGTTTTCACGAAACAGCATAGCATAATGATAAAGGCCACAAACTTAACGAAAATAAAGTTTTATCGTCAAATTGTTGATGTTACTATTAAGATGAAAGACTGAAGTATTTTTCATTATTTTTTTGAAGTTTTTAATCCTTTCTAACTTGTTCAAAATATTGGTTAAAATCTTGTTTTGTTTACGTCATCAGTGTGGCTAAGTTTTAACATTGACTTTTTTGCGCTTGTTTTCCGTTGAAAACATTGATTTGAAAATTCTTTTTAAAAATCAAATAATCAACCCGTTTTAATAAGATTTTCAGGACTTATTCACAAATTAATGAAATTATTTTTGACATTTTTTATTTTTTACAAAATTTTGGTAAAGTTCTTTTAATATGTTACCCTCACTTTCTTAATTTCATGAAATTTCGCACAGAACCTTCGTATTTATTGATTTTTTTTTTTTTGTTAAAAGTAGGAGTCATTGAAGATTGTAAATCACCTACTTTTTTTAATTTGTACTATTTAACTGAAAACCTGTTCTGAATTGAAAAATAATGAATCCAATAAAACTATGACATTATTTAATTAGAAAATCTTTTAATTGCTTTTGTAAATATTAAGGACATTATTGTCTGAAGAAATAAAATTTTTCTGATGAATAATTAATTTTTGCAAGATTTTTTTCATTTTTTTTTTAAATTATAATAATTTATAATAGTTTAAAATCGTGTAAAATTCTGTATGTGATATAATAATTAATTGAAAATGAAATTTACGAGTCCAAAATTGCAAAGATTAATAAACGTAGTTACGCTATTCTATTTTTTAAATAATTTTAAATTTTGTAAGTTTTTACTTAATTCATATATGGCAGACTGAAATTGCCATTATTAAGAAAAGGTTACGTAATTTAAAAGTTTTGTCTCCTCACTTAGATTATGAAAATTGTCATTTATGGTCATGCATAGCAGCTATCATCGCTTCGTCATTCAACAGTCCACCAGACGTTCGATCAGATGAACAGGAAAGGTCAATAACAATTTGTTGTATATTACTTTTTTATGCTATATGTAAGTAATATTTCTTTCAAATCAAATTAATTTAACATTCAATTTTCTAATTTTACTAAAATAATGTGTCAAAATCTTTTAAAATATTTTTAAAATCGATGAATATTTGTTTGTTTACAAATTTCTTAAAATTAAGAAAATAGCAGCTTTTAAGAAAATTTTAAGTAATCGAAATTAAATTTGACATACCAATCTATATAATTTCTGCCTGAAATACCCCAGAATTTTTACTTAATGGAAATAATAAATTTAACCATTACGCTTTTAATTAAGTCTAAAATAAAATCTTCAAGAAAGTTTTTTCATTTTCAAAATTTTATTTTAATCTTAGGTATCGGAAATTTCTGACGAAAAATTGGAGATTGTGTATTATGGCAGGAATCCCTATATTATGCAAGTTTCGTGAAAAATGATAAACAAGGTGTTGTGGCTAAGTTTTATAAAATTTTTGATATGGTCTTATAATTTCTGTTCTATTCAGTACATGTCGGTCGTTTGCCTCTAATTCTTCATTTTGAAACTTTTTCGGCAATCTAGAGCGTTCTTTATCTTCAACAGCAAGATCATTTTTTGAAACGTCTAAACCAATCTTTGCATGTTATTTCTGACAGAGCATGGCTGCCGTAAGTCTCCACAAGAATTCTGTGTACTTCAGCTGCAAATTTCTTTTGGATAAATTAATGCAGTAAAATTCCCCGCAAATGCCCATTTTTTTGGCGGTGGGGGAGGGGGCACGAAATCCGACATGTTTAATGTTATTAAAAACAAAGTTATTTACACTTCTATGAGATGATACACAATGAATTTTAAACTTACTTCTCGTATTTTCTTATATGTGCGTTACCATCTGAAACTACACGCACCCAGTTCCGGGAACGCCATTTGTTGGATAAAAACGAGAACTTATTTAAAGTCGTAATATAATTTATGATCTGAAAAGAAAAAAAATAGATCACATGAAAAATTATATAAAAACTTAACCATAATGGCTTGTCTGTCAGTTTTAACGAAAATTGCATAAAAGTAGGATTGCTGTCTATAGTCATCCGCAGAGAGATCTGTTTCGGCTATCACAGCTCATCAGTACGATCAGACATCTGATTGTTTTAACCCAGGATTGAAACCCGACTGAACTGGCGTTAGTCGGCGAGTCTACCTCTGAGCTATTGGCGTTCGGTAGAAGGAGACAAACTTTTAGCGTATGATGTATCCTAGGCCAGTAACCAGAGTGCTCAAATTCATTACTGAATCAGTGATGCGTAGATGCTAGAGTAGCTACTGTTTTTCAAAGTCTCCCATTCTTCCAGAGTGCACAATCAGGGTGTGAGAGCGCAAATAATCATCCTCAGACAGAATTGTTTCGTTGTATCACAGCTCATCTGTACGGTTAGACATATATATATTTCTTTATTCTTTATTCTTTCATTTTATTTTCCACTTACCTATATATAAACAAGAACTTGGCCCTCAGAAACAAAAGGAACTCGGCATGTAAAGCCACAAATTTATTTGCATGAAGAGGGTCAATGTTAGACTCGAAACACGTTTAGCGTCACAAACACCATTATGGACACATAAAATATCATAATATGTAAAATATCTTTATACTACAATAAATATACACTTTAAACTAAACGTTCACGGCCTCTCACACTTTTTATTCTATATATATATATATATATATATATATATATATATATATATATATATATCGTTCATTCAGCTATGAATTAGAAAATCCTTAGCTACTGGCGTATGTTTACATGGTATATCACATGCTAAAAGTCTGCTTTTTCTACCGAGCACCCACCCATAGCTGAGAGGAAGAATCGCCTACTGATATCAATTCGGCCGAGTTTCAATCCTGGCTAAATACAATCGAATGTTTAATCATACTGATGAGTTGTGATTCAGCGAAACAGATATGTTTGCGGATCACTATATATATATATATATATATATATATATATATATATATATATATATATATATATATATATATATATATATATATATATATATATATATATATATACACACTGCTTACATACAAGACGTTAAAATTTCCATTCTCTAATTGTATGCGCGATGGCTTAGGGAGTAGAGACTCCGACTAACACCAAATCGTTTGAGTTTCGATCCCGGCTAGAAGCAAGTGGAGATGTATAGCCACAGTGATGAACTGTGAAACGGGCTTGTATGTGGATGACTAATATATATATTAATGAAAAAAGTCAAGCTTATCCTCGCCGTTCGAATTTTTTAAAGTTTTTACTTTACTCTGCTGTAGTTCAAAATGAATATAAATTGACTGCATATTTTTGTTTTTTGTTTTCGAAATCACTAAAAATCTCTAAAATTGCCCAGATATACATCTCAACATAATTCTCTTTATTAAAAAATATTTAAAAAATAAAATATACTTTTCTGACACTTTATTTGAGGACGAATGGTTGATTTAAGGTATAATTAATTTGAAATATAACAAATATTACTTTCTTTTAGTGTAAAATATTTCAGAAAAGCATTTTTAACACGGAGAAGGATACTTTTATGGGTTATTGACACATTTATTGACAACCTGACATTTTTAAGGAAACGATTATTATTCCTTGAATACAACGTGAACGCCCTTGTTTATGCAATTTTTAAATACTAAGTAATCTTAAAAATTTAGGGAAGTATTCAAAGTAATTTAATATTTTATTGAATTTTACGTACGCTGACTTTATAGTCTTACTTAAGAAGACATTTGTTGAGGAAATATTCGAAAATCACCAATAAATTTTAAATTGACTATCGTTACCAGTTTTATTTTCTGATAATGTTGTTATATTCTATTGTTTCCTAGTTTCTGAAAATATCGTGTATTTACAGAAATCGGCATGTTTATATAAATGCAAAACAAAATTCTAAATAACTTTTTAAAATATTAGGTGTCACTAGATTGTAATAATAATTTCAAATTATTTAGTAAATATAGTGTTACTTAATAACAATATTATGTAACCTATACAAAAATTTAAAATATTTAAGACATTATAAATCATCATAGAATTAAGAATTAAAAAATATATTCTTGTAAAATTCGTTATTTATCAAAAAAACTTTAATACAATAGAGTCTATAATATATCAAGTGCATATAATCAATTTTCTAAATAAAATAAATTTTCAAATCTTTTCTAAATAAATAAGGACTTAGTTCTATTGCATTTTATATGTTACAATTCGAAGCAGAGTTTTGGTAACTGGGTATTCTGGTTAAAATAAAATGATGATTTAAATTCTCCAATTTCTGCCTTTTAACTAATAAAAACATTAAGCTGCACGAAAATTAATTCCTCAAAATTTCATAAAATTAAATAAGATGAGTAAGATAGGTAACATATGCAAAAAGAATATTTTTGCCAAGATTTTCTAAAATAAATTATTTCCAAAATAATTTCATTCATTTGTGAATAAATCCTCAAAGTTTCATTAAAACCTGGCAATTATTTGATTTTTGCATGAATTTCCAAATCGATGTTTTTTGCCCTAAAAAAAACAAAAAACGCTACAATGTCCTATATCTTATGATACCCAACCCTCGCTGAAGCTAAAAAAAAATATTTTTAACCAAAATTTCGAACGTTCTAAAATGGATCAAAAATAAAATTTACTAATAAAAAATCCCTCATATTAACAAAGGTTTGATGACAAACCTTATTTTTAAATTCTATCATAGAATCTCCGGTCTGTCTATCGCAGTCTGTCATCCCTCTGTCTGTAAATGCATCACATAGTATACTCAGTACATGCCTTGTGACAGGCTGAGATAACATTTTGAAATATCTCTGACAATCATTTCACATTTATCAATCCATATATTTAACTCAGAACTCATCTATCTAAAGTACTCATATATCACATAGTACTCAGTACATGCCTTGTGACAGGCCGAGATAACATCTTGATATATCTCTCAAAATACTTTCACTTCTATCAATCCATCTATTTCCCTCAGTACTCATTTATCTATTCATCTATCTACACCATTATCTATTTAGTGATTTACTAAGTGTCGTTTATATGTGGCACAAGGCCGGGAATAAGCAGCGCCCTGTGATGATCAAATTCACTACTCAATCGTAAATGATTCAGGGAGATAAACATGCTAACCATTACATCAATTTGAAGTATCCCTATCTATCTATCTATCTATCTATCTATCTATCTATCTTGTTTGTAGACTGGCATCGGCGTCACCTTATATTTTTCATATTCCTATTTATATCTTTATGTTTGCGTCAAGCAGAAGTGCAGAATCACGCATTGTTTTGAATTTTCTTTAAATGCCTCATTTTTCCACTTATAGAATATTCGCATTTTTTATGAATTAACATTACTTAAAGAAAAGCAAAATCGCAAAACCGACTTCAAACTCTAACTCAGCCTCTTTTAGGTTAAAAATCACTAATACTGTTCAGAAAGTTATAAGTCCAGTTGCCGGTGATCGCGTCTATCACAAGGTGACAATATCTTTCATGTATTTTGTTTTGTTTGTAGGCGGCTGTCGTCGAGGTGAATAAACATTTTGGTAAACTACTTTCAAATAATAAATTACTTGTCAAGGAAGACGTAACATTGTATAGCTGTTACACCCTTTGGCATTCTCTAACGGAACTCATTGCTTTACAATAAAGAACGCTGTAAAAGTACTAATCAAAATGAGGACAATAATTCAGCAATTTTGTAATTAAAAAGGACATAAAAATCAAATGATAAATAATGCTCTAAATGTTCTGGTTTATATTTAAAATTTCCTGATTGAATCTAGTAAATAACATTATAGTCAACATTAAGGAGTTTTACAAAAGAGTTTAATTTCTACTCGACACAAGAATAGTTCACTATATACAAATGGGCAATCTTCAATATTTCTCCGTCATAGTGACAGATGTACATTGTGGTGCAGTGGATGTCGGCTTGGAATGAGAAATCGGTGAGCCGAGTTAGAATTCCAGTTCAGTACCTTGCATTCACTTAAGCACTGGTACCCTTGGGAAAGGTATTAATCTGTCACTTCCCTCTAGTTATGGGTTAAATAACGGGATGGGGCCTGGAGGCAACCCATCTAATGTTAGTGTCACAATAAAAACACCCTTGGTAGCCCTGGTGAAGCATCAAGTATTCAGCTATTTGACAAGATTATGAAATTCGCTACAAATTGCGCCAGGGTTCCAAATGCACAGGGAATACTGGAGGGGTGTAGTGGGTTCTATCTCGGCCAAGACCGCAAGACGACGATAGTTCTTCCTAGATTTGAATTCAGTTTTCCATCTCCGAGAATAGCTGCCACCAAAATGGAAGGAGACCCTAGTATGTCCTACTCTTTAATAAATAGTTAAGGAGAATATAATTTAATAGCATTTTTATGACCATTAGAGCAAAGAGAATGGAATTACAATCGACCAGGATTTGAACTTAACTCGGCACTTTTTCCTGTTAAGGTTGTCTGTCTATATATCTACTTAGCGACTTTTCGCCAGTTTTCTGACGCAGCATTCTAAACTCATCCATGGGAATTATATAGTCGGCCCTCCTGAACTGTGCTTTTAATATATTGACTTATATAATTAATATGTAATTAGCTCGGTCCAAGGATGTTAGGTTTGAGATACATTCCTATCAGTAAATTTAAGGAATTGATTGGAGAACGTGACTGGAATTGTTTGATCTGTATGACATGTCTGCGATACAATGACCATACTTCCAAACCATATAGAAGTAATATGAATACCATATTGTAGAATTTCTATTTGATGAAAAGGCGAATAAATTTGTGCTGCTGACGTTTGATCCAGAACATTCAGAGTTCCTGGCGTGTTATCTAGATCCCTTAAAGGTTTTCATTATTTTGTCAACTGTGCGTATCGCGTAAGATAATCCATAAGATGGTGATCTGTCTGATTATCAAACTGAACAATTAAAAGGAAGTGAAGAATTTGCTGAACATCATTTGTATATGGGCCTCTTGGTTTTCCCATGAGTATGCAGACACCTGCAAAGAGCTCTTCTATAAAAAAAGCTTTCGAAAAGACTTTCTACATGCTGCATTTAGGAAAAAACTCCAGCCGCTATTTGTGTCAAATTCTTTTACTTAGGTTTTGAGGGTCTGTAGAAGTACTTGAGCGAAGACATGTTTTAAAAGTACCGCACACCTATTTAATGATAGTGGTGATGTCAAACTTCTAGCGAGGTACTTCAAGGGAGAGTATTTTTACTGTCATGGTTAGGTCTGTATGTTAACCATATCTCCTAAGAAAGATCCAGAAGGTGAGAAATTTATCAAACACTTCAGTCATACCCAGGAAGACAATGTATTAGTTCATGTCCTGTGCGATAAATGTTTTTGTCATTTGTCTAATAGTGAAGATCATCTCAACAGTAATGCATTCAGGCATAAAACATTGTGATGCAGGGAGTTTTTCTTCGAAAAACAAAGGAAATCTGTTAAGTATATGAGCCAGGGTTTTGTAAGCGATGGAATGTTGAGTGAGGCCTTTGTGTTTCTTACAGTCGGAACGCGGAAACTTTATTTTTGTAGAAGGCAACAGTGCAGCATCAGGAAAGTTGTATTTTTTCGATTTTCCATGCTATTGATTAGATCTTATTTTTGTATTATCTATTAACATTTGTCTTATGTTATAGTTGTGCTTCTTTTTATGTGAAGTTTGATATATATGTATATCAAAAGATGCAAAATACTCGAAGCTATTACAAAAAAAAATCAAATGTAATATATTTCAGCACAAAAGATAGAATATTCTTATGTGTATAATGTGCTCATTAAATATTAATAGTATGCATAAATATATACCGGTTTGAAAAACTTTACAAAACCCTCAATGGATTTTGCCTCGAAATATATAGGAAAGGCACCCGACCAAATATAACAGCAAATATTCAATGCACAGAAGAATAGTAGATTTATAAACGTGCGAGAATGATTCTGGCGGGAAAACATTAACTGACACGGCATAATGAACCAACTTTCTTACAATAGACCTAGCAACTGGTACAATATTATAATTCCACTTTATGTCAGTGGAAAACATGTGACAAAAAAGCACAAAACTTTGCCTTGAATCTTAGCATCAAAACTTACCTTCACGGCTAGAATCCACCATGCCACTTACATAGTAACAAAGCAATCACACACCCTCCATATTCCATCAGGGAGAAGAAAGTTTTACTCAAACAGCTTCTTCCTACCCTATGGAATAAACTCCCAAGAGAGTGTTTCCCTGATCACAACAACCTTGATCTTTTCAAGTCTAGAGTTAACCGTTATTTTTCCCTTCTATTCATGTAAACAGCTCTTTAGCGTAACGCTCTACCTCGAGTGCCTCCTGGCCGTCTACAGCGCGAAACATACTTAAAAAAATGGTATTTGTCGATATTTCTGAAATGAGGTAGTATTTACAGTATTTACATTAATCGGACTATTGTCCTCATCATTGTTGCCGTTTGTACGACGTTTTGTTTATATCATCCTCATTCCTTGCGTAAAGCTTGACTGGAAGCCACGGTGATATACCCCTGTGATTGTAATAAAGAGTTCCGTTTGAATTTCCTAGCTCATGAAGAAGGCCGGAGCGTACGACTGCCGATACGTGGTACAAATGGCAACAAAGATGAGGATAATAGTCCGAATAATGTAAATACTGAAAAAAACTATATCCCAGTTAAATGATTGGTTGTCATTTTTAAGATTGGTTGAGTTTTACTTTATCCGACGTATCGGACTTTCTAATGAGACAGAAGTAAATAGTTGGATGATATCAACATTGATTAGGATTTGAGAAGCGAAGCCTATATTGTTTTTCTAAAAGAAGTCCGTGTAAAGTGAGATGCTTAACCAATTCAGACTTGATTAAAGCCTTTAGTACTTTGTCAAAAGAGGTGAATGACTAATAGAACGATAATGTGAGAAATCAGATGCTTCATCAGTCTACTTAAAGCGAGATACTATAAAAGATAATATGCAACAAGTTTGAAAGCCAAAAGTAGCGAAGCGCCTGTTGTAGAGTTTGGAGAGAACATGGCCCAGTTTAGGACTACATATTTCCTTCGGACAATTGCCGAGATATAGGCAAATTCGCGGGTTTTGGATACTATGAAATACATAGCTCAGACTTGCTGCCCGACTCCAATTTTTGGAGCAAGACAGTTTAATAAAAACTTCTAAGAAATATATTTACTTTAAAATATGTTACATAAAAACTTTAATATTTTAATTCAATTTTAAATTGTTCTCTTCTCAAGAACGTTATTGCACGACATAATATATTCTGCAAATTAAAATTAATTAAAGCTCTTTAAAATATTTAGTATCTGTTCCAGATTTTTGTTTAAAATAATAGTAAATTCATGGTTTAATTAAACTATAAATTTTTTATTATTAAGTTAATTAATTTCATTCAGTAAAAATATTAGTTTTTGTTGATTAAAATATAATAAAAATACATTTTCTTCGACAGGATTTGTTATTTTGTCAACATTTTCAAAAATTAAACAATCTTTTTTTATTTTACAACCAACGAATCTTCATTAAACAATTTTTTGAAATACTGAATTTCTAAAACTATTAAAAAAAATTTGACAATATTGATGTCAAAATATTTCATTGCAACCAACAAAGTCTTTTGATTATTTTCATACTAATGTTGATTAAACCAAACATCATTATTATTATTGCATTAATTGTTAGTTTAACTCTGTTTTTGATTTCTTTTCGTAACTAATTTCATGCCCTCAGATTTGAAAAGGTTTTCCTCAAATCAGGGCATTATCTGATTTAATGAAAAATTCAGCCATTAGTGGATTTATTTTTTCCTTGATAGTTTTGTTCGAATAGAAAACATTATAAAAATATTTTTTCAGGTTCAGTTAAAACTATTTAACATTCCAATATATCCAACTGATATCTTTAATTTTACTTCATTTTTAACATTATTATAATGTCGACACACATTTGATTAAACAGAACAAAATACTACCAGCCATAGTAGGTAAGTGCAAATTTCCAATTAAAAATTTGTAACTCAGTAATTTTTCCCTTTTAGATTGATACTTTTCCATTATCTTTACAGGAACTGAAAAGGCACACCATAATCGTAGTTCTATCCACTAAACACAGAGCAATTTAATGAGGACCATCGTCGATCAGCTAATGCTGGTGGGATCGACACTCAGACTGGTTGTAGACGAGGGCTCTTGTTGTAAAGGATCCAAACGAACCATGTGATCTGACTTTTTCTTCTGTAGTGACGAAAAGTGGGTCCTGTATGATACCCCTGAACATGCCAGGCATTAGTTATCACCACAGGTCTCTGTCCCTCACACCATAAGACCAACACTACACTTACGTAAGATCATATTCTGTATCTGGTAGACTAGTCACCAAGTGGTGCACTATGAACTGTTACCAACAGATCAAATAATCACTACAGACCTGTACTCTCGGCAGTTTAAACATGCACAACGGGCACTGAAGCAAAAGAAATCAATATCAACAATGATGTACTGTTTCTCCATGACAATGCTAGGCCCTATGGGGCACGGTTGGCCAGGGATACGGAGATTTGGTTGGGAGGCACTGTGCATCTACCTTACTTCCCAGATCATGCGCCAACCGATTACACCTCTTCCATTCCCTGGACAACCACCATCGTGGGAAATCCTTCGCAAATGAGACAGCCTTACGACAGTCCGTCACAGATTTCTTTGCGTCCAAGATGCCTGATTTTGCACGCCAGTACATTGCTCAGTTGGAGACAAAGATACTGGATGCTGGTGGAAATTATCTCGAAAGCTAACGATATTTAAAATTTGCTGTATGCATTTTGTTTTCTAATAAAGCCAAAACGGTAATGACTCTTTTGGTTAACTTGTAATTTGATTGTTCATGACCGTGGAGCAAAAATGTCTTCATTTCTTCAAATTTTGTTTTGTATTTGTTATGGCAAAAAAATGGCGCTTTTTTCTTTTCAGTGTTTGAATCAATAAACAAATATACATAAACTTTGACGTATTTTCATGTTACAATGGTGTGACGCATGTTATAATGACACATTATACAATGCAATCAAAAGCAATTCTTTTAATTGAATTTTGTTCAAGGTAAGCAGTCCATAATCAGTGTAATTATAATCACAAGAAAAATATTTTACTTATACTGGTCTTTCCAACATGCAATAAATTTACCTTCTTATCATTTTTCATTATATTTGTTTATATTTCTGAGATGAGGTAGTATTTACACTATTTCTTCAGGAATTATATTATTGTATATCAATATATATTATTGTATATCATTTTAGTCTCTTTTAGAGAGAGAGAGAGAGAGAGAGAGAGTGAGAGAGAGACTCTCTATCTCTAAAAGAGACTAAAATGATATACAACAATAAATATATTTTATATAATAAAATATATTTTATATAAGGTAATGTTTTAATATATGCATTAATAAATATATTTTTTAGTCATGACTCTAAGTTACTTGCTCAACACTGTTGTTATTGAACTCGCAACACAGGTCAAGTCACAGGAACTAACCAACGTCTATATTCACTGGTCCGTGTGTCCTTAAGGTTAAAAGCAATTGAATTTCTGTAACTTATAAATATAATGTTTAGTAACCATTTTATACGCGAGTTCATATTGCAACTTTTAGATGTTAATGGTTTTCTCTAGTATTTTTTTATGTTAGTGTTTTTCTTTAGTATTTTTATTGCAATTTTAATAGTAAGGATTATTATTGTTCTCCATTATGTTATTACATTATTTTTATATGGAATTTTTCTATAGTTAATAGATAGCTACCATGTCGTCTATATTATTTCGCTTATGAGTCCGATCCTCATTGAGTGTTCTTAAATTTTGTCTTCGGGTCAGATAAACAATCTTCACTAAAGATTTGCACTTAATCAATGAAGTTACAAAATAACAATCTACAAAACATCTGTATAATATGTGACATGTTTCAGTGGTGATATCAAAATTATATTTTATAAGACATATTCTTTTCTCACGAAAGAAAGATAAACAAATATGAACATCATATACAGAAAAAATGTGAAAACCTGTTTTTTCTTTTTTTTTTTTTTAGCGCACAACCATCATGTTTTCGGGGATTTTTGCATTTTATGATTACTTTCAATATAGAAGTTCATGTGATAATTAATATAATTCATATAGAGAAAGTTAGTTAAATTTATTAAATTATTTCTAAAAGTTTTTTAAAAATTATAATGAATCTTTATTGAAGTTTCGCTTTTTCAGCTTAGTTTTCTCATGAAAATAGCTAATACATATTTGCAGATTAATGAGTATTCAGAATATGAAACTGGGCAAAATATCAGCTCATTTGTTATGCAGAATAGCCTGCAATCAGTCAACGATAGACGGAAGGTTTTATTTACACTCTGACTTGCCTACCGCAAAAAATGATGAATGAATGTTATCAATAATTTCTAATATGAATGGCTGAAAAGTTTAAGAATAAATTAAAAACAAAACTCTTTGTTTGGGCGACACTCACTACTGAAGGCATTGGCCACATACTATTGCTTGTTTTAGAACTTCACGCGCACGCGCATGCGCGCGCGCGCACACACACACACACACACACACACACGAACATACGTACAAGCACTCGTGCACTAATATTCACTCAAATACGATTCACATAATAAAACTTTTGCAAATGTATCCTCTGCTTAAATGATTTAATTGCATAAAGTACTTATCATTTATATATGAAATGTTTGCTGGCATGTAGGACACGACAGAATTTGAAAAATTCGTTGTGAAATCTGAATTTAATATCCTAAACGCGAAGCTGTAAAAATTTTTTTATGATCTTTCTAACGTGCACACGCACACATGCACACACAGACACAGACACAAACAGACAAACACACATACACATACATATGTTACATATGTATAGGAATAAGCAATATAATTTATTGAAATCTAGATACCAGTCACTTGGGATATCACTTAATGTTGTGAAATTCTTGAAAGACCGTGATAAATCAGTTATATTTTTAATGTTTTTGCATATTCGGACCGACATGCCTGGTCACCGTGAATAAAAAAAATGACATTTAACATTGATCGGCCTAATTTAAGCATTTCCAGTTGAGAGCAGTTTTTTTTTTTTTTTTTTTTTAATGCGTCTGGTCATTCAGAAGTGGTCTTTTTGCAAGTAACGTTCTACTTTGCAAATGTTTCAGAACTACTGGAAATGAAGACCAGTTATTTCAAAAGTCATAGTCTCATCCAATATTAGCTGTGTTGATAAATAGACATTAAATTTTCCAAGAGTAATTAAACCTTTGATAAACAATAAAATAAGTGTGAGTTAGCAGAAAGCTAATTAAAAAAGCCAAAATCGAAGTTTACACAACAACTCTGATACTCAACTCCCAATATGGCACTAAATTCTGGGTCATATGCTGGCAACACCTATGCGTACTCATGCGATTCTCCAAGTGATACCTCTGAATCATTCTAAAAGTACCTTGGAGCGATTTTATCAATAACCTCAGGCTCATTAGTGCTGGAACTATAAGAAAAACACTCGATTTAACTCAGAATATTAAAATAAAATTAAGGTTGGCACAGAGAAGAAATAAGGTTAGGTGAAAGGTATAGGTGTATACGATTAAGCATTGGAGCAACAGGTATCGGAAATATACCAAATCACGCATATACAAAAGATTAAGCATTGGAGCAACAGGTATCGGAAATATCCCAAATCACGCATATACAAAAGATTAAGCATTGGAGCAACAGGTATCGGAAATATCCCAAATCACGCATATACAAAAGATTTTAAAGGAAAAATAATATACAATAAAAACAAGAGAACAGATATAATCATACACAAAATAAACACACACAAACATATAACCATAAAAGTTCATATACGGACACAATAATATACATACAATAAAACCATAAATAACCAAACTAAAGAAGAAATACAAATCAAATCGTAAAAAGGAAGAAAGAAAAAAGGTCTGTATTGGATAATTTAATTACTGTCGCAAATAATTGGCAATCTCAAAAAAACATAAAGTTAAAAATAATAGTTAAAGATTGACAAGGTAAAATTTTAGAAAAATAAAAAAATATTCGCAAAAAATGATTCACAAAAATAATCATAAAGACTCAAAAATTAAACAAAACAAAAAGGAAAAATAAAGAATTACAGACATTAAAAAACTATATAGTAAAAACAAAAATAAAATACAGTCATAAATGATTAATTAAAAAAACAAAAAAATTAGATATAAAGAAAAAAATAAAAGAATATATAAAGAATAAAATAGAGATAAAAAGACTAAAATAAAAGCAAGACTGCAGATTAACAACAGAAAAACATCTGAATTTGTTAGAAAATTATTAAGGAAAAAAGTCTGTTCCTACAGAACATGTAATTTAAATTTATTTCGGTGACAGCATTTAAAAATAACTTCATTACGTTGATTTAAAAGCTAGATATTACCACTAAATTGAATTATTTTTATTTTTCATTTAAGTATAGATAACATATATATCTAAAGCTAATAGAAGTTTTTGATTTTCCTATAATATTCAATTGAATCTGTGGAGAGAGTCTTCTGTCTTTCAATTCCCAGAAATATTTAGACAGAGCGGTCTGGGACTTAAGGGGGATGGCTAGAGAAGAAATATTTATGATTGACATATCTACATTTTCAAGGCCCGGAAGAAATTCTAAATTATACTTTTCTTTCGTTATCATATTCTACTGGAAAAGTAGTTACTTGGTATATGACTTTTTCAGACATACATATACCTCTAACTGAACAGTTATCTTTAATGCTACAACTACTGAGGAATTTGTATTTATTTGGTGATTATTAAAAAATTATATAGCATTTTATTATTATGGGAATTAATGCTGCTGTGGATATTGCTAGTGCAAGAATAACTCATTTTTAAGTTTTTTCTATTAAAGATCTTACTTAGTGGGTAGTTAATATTAAAATGTTTATCGATCAATTTCAGAAAATACTGCTCAATAGACAAGTAGATTTTATTATTGAATAATAGATTTATAATTGAATAATACCGATATTCTAGATGCTAAGATAACTTTATATTCTTCATCAGTAATATCTACATATATCTTTTAGCGAAATTCAGACTATCCACAGCAGATCTTTATATATATATATATATATATATATATATATATATATATATATATATATATATATATAAAGATTTTTTTAAAACATTAAATTATACATTTTTTTCTTTTTTATAACTTTTAATATTTTTGTTTATTATCTTGTTTTTCTTGCGTGAAAGGGGAGGCGATAAATTAGTCAAGTAAATTTTAGTGTCTAAAAAATACATTGATTTGGAAATTCTTGCAAAAGTCAAATAATTTTCGGATATAAATATAATTTTCATGTCTTATCCACAAATGAATAAAATTATTTTATGAAATTTTGCTTTGTAGAAATTCTAACTGAAAACATTTTTACGTCTGTTATCTTCAAGTTATTTAATTTTTTTTAATTTCGAGAAATTCATTTTTGTACATTTTAATGTTATATTACTTATACGCAAAGCGTCTTGAAGAATTTAAATCATTATTTATTTAAATTTTTTAAAATAGAACCATACAGAAAACCCAACGACAAACCACTGTATATACACAATTCTTCCAATCGCCCGCCATCTATAGTAAGGCAAATACCAAAATCAATTAAACGTAGGTTTTTCGACAATTCCAGCAATGAAACCATATTCAACGAAGCTAATAAACCCTAAAAGATAGTGGATTCCGGGTAATACTCACATACTCACCACAGTTAACAAAAAATAATAACAGGAAAAGAAATATCATATGGTCCAACCCACCTTATAGTAAAAACGTAAAAACTAACATAGGAAATATATTCTTCAAGCTCCTACACAAACACTTCTCGCAGTCAAGCCCTCTTCACAAAATATTTAACAAAAATACAGTGAAAATCAGCTACAGCTGCACTGAAAACATGACACAAATAATAAAAAGGCACAACAGAAAAATATCAACAAACAACCCAAACAAACCACACCCGCGTGTAACTGCAGAATAAGGAATGAATGTTCATTAAACAGTAATTGTTTACAAAACATCATAATATACCAAGCGACGGTAAAATCGCCCGATAATGCGGAAAAAATAGACACAGGAGTAACAGAAGGACTCTAGAAACAAAGATATTACACACACAAAATATCTTTCCCAAATAGAAAATATACCAACAGAACAATGTTTTTTTATGTACATCTGAGAAGTCAAAAACAAAACCCAAATTACCCCAAAAGTAAAATGAAAAATACGAAAAAGAATATCGACCTATAACAATCAATCAAAAACCTGCAGACTCTGCCTGGAGGAAAAAATATTATTATCTTCCCTGACCAAAACAAACTACTAAATAAACGATCTGAACTAATATAAAAATGCAGACATGAAAACAAAATTTTACTACGTAAATTAAAAATAGAAAACTAATAATAAGGAGCAAATTATAAACAAATTAACAAACTGCTGACAATATAACATCCATTACAATAGATAAATAATAAAAATAAAATTATATAAATAAATAAATAGATAAAATAATAACAAACCGTAATAAAAAATAAAAAAGTTATAAAATAAAAAATAAATGACAAATCCAAATAAATAAATTAATCATCGAAAAACAAAAGAATAAACAAATAACAAGTCAAATAGTTTTACTAAATAAATAAATAAATAAATAATCAAGCCTCTCCCGCCAAAATAACCATTAGAACGATTACCCACAATGCCCCACTGGCATGTACAACTCAACACATGGAAAAACTCAACACATGTGGCCTGAGGATTGCGCTTAGCATGAAAAAGTCTGTCGCCCCTGAGTGTTGACTTCAATGTTCACTCTTTTATATTTACATCCGTTCTATCTCTGATATTAAGCATTTTATCCTATAAATATAGCACACCTTAAAAGTATTTTTATTCATATATATATATATATATATATATATATATATATATATATGTATGTGTGTGTGTGTGTGTGTGTGTGTGTGTGTGTGTGTGTGTGTGTGTCCATCAAAGAAAAAAAGATCTGTCAATCTGTAAACAACTAATCCAAGCATCTACCTATACGTGCCTCCCTGCAATATTTTGAACAAAAATTAAGTATTATTTGTTTTAAATCAGATTAAGTAAAATTTAAATCAGCTAATATACATCAAATAAAGCTTCAGGAAAATATATTTTATTTTTGAAAGAATTTTTGGTTGAATGAATTACATTTTGATGAAACAAAGCTAAAATCGGAGATTTTTGACGTTAAAAAACAGTCTTCTAGTCAATTTAAATTATTTTTGAAATATTAAATTTAATCTTCTTCTTCTTCTGTGTGCCATGTCCCTTCAGGACTTAGGCGATCATGACCTTCCACGTCTCCCTATCTATGCTGGTTCTTAGCACGCTTTCTGCTGTTACACAATCCAAACACCGCTCTGCCATTCATCCGCTAAAGCCTGTCAAATATGTTCTCCGCTGCTTTCTCCTGTCACTGTTTCTTTCTATCTGACCTGTGTGTATCATATTATCCAAGCCTTCCTTCCTCATTGCCTGTCCCAGGAACTTCAGCTGTCTTTTCTTGATGCTCAGTATTAATTTCCTTTTCGTTTCCATCCTTTCCAAAACCTCACCATTGCTTACATGCTCGATCCATGATATCTGCAGCATCCTTCTGTAGAACCACTTTTCACTTGCTTCAAGTATTTCATTTATCTTTGATGATATTGTCCAACATTTGCTGCCATATTGAAGAATTGACATCACATTGCAATCCAGTACTCTTTTCTTTGTTTCTAGAGAAATTTTTCTGTCGTTTAGTAGTCAGCTCAATTTTTGGAATGCGTCATTCGCTATGCTAATTCGCCTTCGGATCTCTGTGTTGCGTCTTTTGTTAGAATACTTACCAAGTACTTAAACTTTCGTACCTGCTTCATTTTAATATCCCCAACCTGTATTTGGCAGTTTGGGCTCCTCTGTTTGCTGATGACCATACATTCAGTTTCTTGTAGTTTATTTGTAGTCATTTCTTTCGACTTTCTTCATCTAACATTCTAAGGGTTCTTGTATTTTTCTTTCCGTGTCGACTATCAACATTGTCTCATCTGCGTATCTTATATTTTCCAGATTTTGACCACCGATGACAAATCTTGGCATAACTTCTAGGTCCCACAGAATAGTCTCGCTGTACAAGCTGAATAGATCCGGTATCCTTTTCATCCCTTTTTATCTTTGTATATCTGCTGAATTCGTTTGCTGTCCGTATGCAGACGGTTTGCTGCCAGTAGAGGTTCTTGATTCCTCTGATGTCTTTGCCAAATATGTCGAGGTTGCTGAGTATTTCTGTCAATTTTTTGTGGCGTACTTTGTCGAAAGCTTTGGCATATTTCCATTTGTATCGCCCTTTTTGATAGCATCCTGAGTATAAATATGATATTCCTTGTTTCAGTGTTCTTGACGAAACCGCATTGTTCTTGCCCCATCTCAGGCCTGATTCTGCTTCGTGCTCTATTCAACAAGATTCGGACAATGAGTTTCGTTATGTGGCTCATCAAAATTAAAGCTTCCTGTAAGATTTTTCATTTTTAACCTTACATACCGCGGCTTTTCTTTGGCGGTACTTAAACTGAAAATTGAAACCCAAATGTTGAATTAATAGGGAGAATATTTTTACGGCTCAGGGTATACAGTTTGTGCACATATACGAAAGAGATTACTTGCAGTTTTTAGTTTAGGGAAAATAATTATAGTAAAATGGTCTATATAGAAAAATCTATATTAATCCCGGTCATCTTATTTGAGCAGATATTTATTGCTATGTTTCTATTTTGTTTAACAGATTAAGGTTCTTTAAGTGTTTAAAGATAACCAGTTTTTCTAAAACACGTAATTTGCCTCTACTTATATTACATCAGGTAATAACTGGATTTTGTTGTTCTTTCTTAATTACCAGAAATACGTTGAGATGAGTGCTGTTACTATGTTTAATATTGCCTAATGTCATTTGATGATGGTAGTATCGGTATATTCATTTGTTCTAAGTGGAAGCAAAACAGAATTTAGCATCGATATCAGAATGAATACTAGCTCTGTTAATTATACTTTCGGTCATGAACTGGCCGTTCAATGGACATGTCTTGTTTTTAGGCAGTTGCATTTATTTTAGTAGATTTACTTTTATTTTGTGGGTTGCTCATGTGTTTTTTTGATATCATATTGTTGTGTTGTGATATATATTTATCAAAGTTTGTCAGACAACTATAACTAACCTTAACATTGCTTTTGTTTAAAATCTTTTTTAGTGCGGTAGAATTGTCCAAGGGCATATGAATTAAATTTAGGAAAATTCTGCCGATGTTTATTGGAACATTACGACTAAAAGGAAGGCCAAACCATATGATGTTATGTTTACAGTGTTTCGGCTTATTTTTATTCTCTTTGTTATTTTTTCTTATGTTTTCTTCCCCTGAAATAAAAACCCACATGCACAAATTGTATCCCCTTTGACATAAAATAAGTATCCCTATTAATTCATCTTTTGAGATTTTCTTTGAAATTCCAAGTTTAAGTTTTAGTATAAATTAAATTGGATTAAATTATAAAATAAAATAAAAAAATATAATTCCAATATTATTATAACTACCCTAACATCACGAGAAACAGAAATTCAAATTCCGAAACGGAATTGCATAGTGCATAAAACTTTTGGTCGTGATTTAAACGCATTATAATATATATATTTATTAGCTCTATTATATTACATTGAGCACTGTTTTATTAACACAGGAAATATATATATATATATATATATATATATAATCATCTGCATGCAAGCCTTTTTCACGGTATCACAGCTCTTCAGTGAAGGTTGTTTGACCGTTTGCTTCAATTCGGGATCGAAATCCAACTGCTTTGTCATCAGATGGATATCATTCCATTGTGCTGGAAGCGTGCGAAAGAGAAAGGCAACTTTCATAGCAGCTTACTTACAAGATGTAAACAAAACCTAGTTCGCTTCTTCTAGTAGAACCTTATTATTGGTGTAATGCAACATTTATACCTTATATTCTAATTGTCACCGGAATACTGGAACCAATTAACTTTGAATAGTCCTTCCAAAAACATCTTGTTTTTCGGTAAATGTTATTATAAACTCTGTTACACAAAATCGAGAGCGTTTTAAAAAGGATGAGGTGGAAACTTTTCATCTCCAAACACAAAAAACGAAACACTATAACCGAAATGAAGCCGAGTTTTATGGATTCAAATTTTAAAAAAACACCATCATGTAACGAGAAAATTATTGGACTTTAACAAAGATTTATTCTCAGTGATATTCAAAATCAAAGTCACAAATAATACTATTGATATGCAACAAGAAATGAAAATATATATTTCTGAGATCAACCAATCTGATAAGGTAGTTTTTAAATCATATAAAGCGGGTAACGATTATTATATTGACGTGGATGAATACCATAAATCCATCAACAGAGAAATCAATAAAAGTAATAAAAGGCGCTTAACAACTAGGAAAATCCAATTAACAGTGAAATCAAAAAATAGTTATTGAAATCAAAATCGATGGTAGAATCCAAAAATTACAAAAACACAACTGCATTTATCACGATTAAAGAGCACAAAGAAAATTACCTAAACAACCCCTAATATTGACTAATCAATCCATCTAAAAACAATTTCGGTAAAATGAGCATGTAAGAAGAAAGAGCGTGTAAATACACAAAAAATGCTTTAAGAATAAGACTGATTTGGTGATGACAGGTTGTACGCATGCCCAAAGCCGACAATTTTCATAACTCTAAGTGAAGGGACAAAACTCTTAAATTACGTAACCGTTTCATAATAATGGAAATACATAAAAATAAAGTAAAAATATAATTAATTAAAAAATATTTTTTAAAACATAGCGTAACTACGTTTATTAATCTTTGGAATTTTGGACTCGTAAATTTCGTTTCCAATTAATTACTATATCACATCCCATAATCATCCCAATACAGAATTTTACACGATTTTAAAATATTATAATTAAACTGTAAAAAAAGAACAATGAAAAAAATCTTATAAAAATTCATTATTCATCAGAAAAAATTTATTTCTTCAGACAATAATGTCCTTAATATTACTTATTTACAAAAACAATTAAAAGCTTTTTTAATTAAGTAATGTCATAGTTTTACTGGATTCATTATTTTTCAATTCAGAGTAGATTTCCAGTTAAATGGTACAAATTTGAAAAAAGAATGTACGTGATTTGCAATCTCCAATGAATTCTACTTTTAACAAAAAAATAATTCCCATAAACCTGAAGGTTCTGTGCGATATTTAATGAAATTAAGTTAATGAAGGGTGCGAGTAAAACATTTCAAAAACTTTTTTTCCAATATTTTCTAAAAAGAAACATTTTAAAAATTAATTTCATTCATTTGTGAATAAGTTCTGAAAATCGGACAATTGTTTGATTTGTACAAGAATTTTCAAATTAATGTTTTCAACAGAAAAAGCGCAACAATCAATGTTAAACTTTGTAGAAGGCGATGACGTAAACAAAACAAGCATTCTAATCAAAATTTCGAACGTGTTAGAAAGAATTTTTAAAAAATTTAAAAAATAATTAAAAAATATTTTATTTTTCTCTTAATAATATTATCAACATTTTGACTATAAAACTTTATTTTCGTTAAGTTTGTGGCGTTTTGCATTACGATATGCTGTTTTTCCCGTGAAAAAGTGGAGGTACCTACTTTAAATTTAGCAAAGAAAATACTGCTCCATTAGCAACCGAGACAAAAATATCATAAAACAGGCACAAAACTTATACTATTTTATGATAGTTGATTGTGGACTAAAATAACCCAAACTTTTACATTGCTATGGAAACGTATGACACTGCGGAGGCTTGTAAATAGATTTGTATACAATTGCTAAGGTTCTTCAACATAAAATATCACTGGACTATATAGTGAAGATGGAATAATGCTCCTCTGCAAAAAAGGTATACAGTACACAGATCGACTGAGAAATGACATGACAAATGTTGTCTTTAAAGATCACGAACTAAAAACACCGCCACTAACACCAAAGTGATCATCATCGTCAATGTAACCTTGAGCCTAAAAAATGGCTAGTATAAACCATACAATAATAGATATGTCAACCAAGTATCTAACCACCGTCATAGAATTCTAGACAACTTACATAAATCAGTCTATTATAGATTATCTAGCAGCTGATGTAATAAAGACTTATTTGACAATAGCAAAATTAAATATACAAAGTATTTATATATTTATATAAAGTCTGTATTTATGGATGACACCAGCCAAATACATTACTATGAGGGAGAACCAAGGTGTATTCATATTCATTACATATTCATTACATCAAGTTCTATACTTTGTATAATAAATTCTTTTGTGAAACGTATGGGAAGTATTTCTGGGGTGTTTCTCAATCCAAAATTTAATGGCTTGATTACCTAGTTCATAGTGTATGTTGCTATACAGGCAGTCCACTTCAAATGTTAATATAAGTGTATCTGGGTCTATTTTTTTTTTTTTTTTTTAGTATGAAGTTTAGGAAATGTATGCTGTCACTGATGCACCTTTTTATTTTTGTGGTGTATGATTGGAATATTTTATTTAATAAGTTGATCAGTCTGCTTGTTGGGTAGGCTGGCTCAGATACAATTGGTCTGAGTTTAAGATCACTAGGGTTTGGGGTGTGAATATATTCCGATTTTTGTTCTTTGATAACTGCTTTAATTGTGTTTGATTTGTGTGTGTTTTTTTTAGAGTCCCTTAAAAATTGCTGGTTTTTTGAAACAAAGTCTGTAAGACAATCTTTTTTCTTTTTTTACTGTGTCTAAGACAGTGTTTCTTATTTTTGATGTGATGTTTTATCTATATTATGATTGAATACTCTGTAGTTATTTTCGTCCCCTAGCATTCCTTGAATAATTGTTTTGTTGCATGTTTTATCCATAATGACTACAGCACTGCCTTTGTTTCCTTTATTATTATGTCATTGTTCTCTAATGCTATTTTTGTTTGTGTTTGAGATTCTTAGGGGGTTGTGATTGTTTTTAAAGTCTATGTCCAAGATTTTTTTAAAGAATGTTTTCATTTCATTTGAATTGTTGTTCTTATTTGGAAAATATTTATATTTGTTTTTTAATACTGAGCTATCGTTAGTATTGTAATTGTTGTTTAATATTTCTATTAATCTATTCCGTTCGAATTTTCTAAGGTTTTTTTAGATCTGCAAAAATATACGTAGGGGTGACACAAGGCCTGAATAAAAGAGCAACCCTGAACAGATGTAACATTAAACTCGCCAATAACAGGAAATTGTACGTCTCCCAGCGTTTACATGAATGCAGTGGAGGTAATACGTATTAAACAAAGTGCAGATTGTGACATACTTAGGAATAAATATTATAAAAAAAAAATACAAACCTTCCCTTAACAAAACATGAAAAATCTAAGTCATACACATAGACACACGAAATTCAAATGTGATAAAAATACACACACACACACACACACACACACACACACTAAACTCAAATAGTATTTCAAAAACAATAAAAAGAATTGATGACACGTTAGGTAGATTTGAATTAAAATCGCTGAAAACAATTCTGAAGTATAAAGACGAAATCAAATTTCGCAAGTCAGTGAAAAAAATTGTATAGACAACGAAGGGAACGGGAGAGATTTAACGTGCGAGTATGAAAAACAAACCAACTCGCACGCGCATGAACTTTCTGACCTGCTCTTGACTTATCTATTTATATCTTGGTCATCAGAAAACAAACGGATCTCGGAATGTGAAGTGACAAGTTTATTCACCTAAAGAGAGTCAACTTTAGACTCGAAACACAGATAGCGACACAAATAACATTATGGACAATTAATATATCATACAACAAGCAAGTAATAATAATAAAAACAATAAATCTACACTTTAAACAAAACGTTCACGACTTCCTGCACTTATATATATATATATATATATATATATATATATATATATATAGAAAGCGGTTTAAAGATTGCATCAGAACCAATCTCAAAGTTATTAGGCTATGGTTGTGAATTGGAGGCTGAATGCTGAATGCTGACCTTAGTTTGCCGAGGTTGTAACTTGCTAAGGTTAGGCGTTATCTTCATAAGGGTAATCTTAAAGAGCTACTTTTCACTCTAACCCTTCAGTCGATATCTACTTTATGTGGTAGGTCTGCTCTTTCAAGGGCAGGTCTTCAAATTTACTTAAGTCTCATCAGGTTCGCTTCACTGAAAGAAGCCGGAAATCAATCTTTGCACCTTCTTGTACAGTATGCAATGTGGTGTAGAAGTCTGCTTCTGGATTAATAAGACACATGAAAATCCACGTTGATGTGTGCCTGTTTGACTAAGGGATCTCCCTTTCAGTTTGTACAAAAACTTTTAAACGTGAGATTGGTTTAAAAAGTCATCTGCGCCCTCATGAATGGTGGCTCTCAAAAGTAAGAAAAATGGCCTTCTTATGTCAAGAAATGCCAATCTTCCTCTCTCTCTATCTCTCTTTCTTTATATATACATATATGTGTATGCATGTGTGCGTGTGTGTATGAGAGAGAGAGAGAGAGAGGGAGAGTGAGAGAGAGAGATTAATATTATAATATTGCATAAAAGTATATATTTGGATGTGCGTTTGTCTTCTAACTTCTACTTGTTTCTAGTGTCTTGTAATGAAGCCAGCGAAAAAAGACACGCGACCTGACAAATATTTTTAATGGTACTTCCCTATATAGACATAAACTATATCTAGCCAATACATATTTGATTTGAAAATAGTGCTCTCTCTCTCTCTCTCTCTCTCTCTCTCTCTCTCACTGTCTCAATCTATCTGTTTCTCTCAACCTCTATTTTTCCCGCCTCATAATATTCAACGCTTTCTTGGCCATTTTGACTCTAAAATATTTATACGTCATTTAAGCCAGAAAAACATATCAATTATTGGTTAAATCGGTTGCACCTTGGCTGTAGGCAAAGGTAAACAAATATATATCTTAGGTTTCCTGTCAAAAATTATAACCAGACGGCAATTCTATTTCCTTTGAAGTCACCATCATTAACAACCCGCTTTTAGTATCGTGACAAGTGTCTATGTAGAAAATAAATATCTTTCTATATTTCGGTTATAAATAAACCTTATTTGACAAATGTGTTTGAGTGAAAACACAAACTCTCGCACGAATATGTTACACGTGATTATTACTGAAGACCGTATTATTAGTTGTTAAAAAAGAAAGGCTTTTCAGAAGGATACAATCAGCTTACTTACAAGTATCATTAAATTTATTTCTCAAAATAAAATCCTCTCTATTATTACCAGGATGTAAATAATTAATTTATTATGAAGGGTCTGAGTCCATTCTCTCTTTAACTAAAGCAGTAAACAAAACAAACAAACAAAAAAAAAAAACAAGAAAGAAAGAAAACAACCTACCCGTCCCCAGCCTTTCTTTCACTAATATTCATGACATTTATTCCAACTGTTGCTGCGTAGAATCTTTCCTTTCGGAACGATCGTCAGTTAACCTTATCCTCTGTGAAAGGAACTTACATTCTTCAATTGCTACCAATAAATTCTTGGTTCCAGGCTATCTTCCCCTTTGCCGAAATAATTCCAGCATTCACATGCATGGCTTTGGTGTGTACATCCGGAATAATGTAACGATAACCAGGGTATTGTCTCTCGGGGCCCTGTCTACTTCTTCATGTGCTTCTGTCTTTCGTTACTAAACTCTGTTACCGATCACTTTTTCATTTATTGTTCTCTTTCTTTCCAGGACTGCAATATATTACGCATAATAGCTGACATTATCAAAAGACACTTTCTCTCCATCCATCTGTTAACATTTTTGTCTTCAGTGACTTTAACGCTCACCATGACATGTGGCTGAAACATTCTAAAGGTTCTGATTAAGTTTTTCCATTGCATAATGTATTACTTAAATCGTGCGCTTTCCTGTTCGCTTCACTGGCAAAACTGAGCATCAGACTTCTCTGCTTGATTTATTTTTACCTCATCTCCTCGCTCTCGTCGAGTTTTGCAACACTGCTCTCTTGGTAAGTGACCACACTGTTTTAGCAACTGATATTTTGCTCTAATCATCTATCAAACAGCAAACCTCTATTCATAAGACCTCTTTCCGTTACCAACATTCTGATTGGAACTCACTTTGTGAGTTTCTTCATGACGCCCCATAGGCAGAAACTATAAACTCCTAATTAAAAATTGCGTCACTGGGGTTTATTCTAGAGTCAAATTTTTTATGGAAGATTTCATCCCTTCTCGGAAATACCAGGTGAAACTTCAATTCTAGTTTGAACCAGCATGCTGAATCTCTATAGCACACAAGAACAGCGGCGATTGTGGAATTCTGAAAGTTGAGTGGGAGGGCACTTTCGCGCTAGTGCGGGTGTCGTACAGGGCTCTATCCTTGGTCATACACTGTTTTTATTTTTCATTAACGACCTTTCTAATGACATCAGCTCTAAGCTTAGCATCTACGCTGACGACACAACCACTTACTCATGCCTCGGTAGTAAGGCTGATCAGTACGACATGGTCAAGTAGTAGCTAATGTCTAAAATAACCGTCGTTAACTGAAGTAAACGATGGCTTATCAATTTTAAACCCTTAAAAACTAAACTTCTCTCATTAATCATCTGAGAAGCCTTTCGCTGACTTTCATCAGCACGGTTGCTGTTAACCACCATGAAAGTGTTGCGTATTCTCGGGCTAACGTTCTCAACAGATATAAAGTGGAAAGATTATATTGAATCAATTCCTTGTTAAGCTGCTAAGAAAGTCGGTTCAATATATGTCTACAATTCGTCCAGGCTTAAAATATTGCTTTCACATATGGTCAAATGCCTCTGCGATTTACCTTGTTAAGATCTGAAGAATAATCAGCAATATTATTGGTCCTGATCTGTCGGTTCGGTTTCAGTTACTTATCCACCGCCGTAAGTTTGCTCCTCTGTGACTTTTTTCATAGATAATTTCATGGGATTCTTTCAATTTGGCTTTTAGTTTGGTACCTACACTTTATGAATTTAATACCAGGCTGGAGTCGAGATTTTATCAATTTACAGTTGAGCTGGCAAGATGTAGCCGTAAGTTCGTGGTTAAGAGTTTTATTTCTCTCACTTCTCCTTTGTGGTTCTCTCTTCCAGCTCCATGTTTTCCAGCCATTTAGAATAGAAAACTTCAAAAATTGTACAAAATTGGCTAGCCACGTGTGGAAATTGAAATTAAAATATGGAAAAGACCCAGACATAATGTGCAGTGAAAACAGCCAACGGTGGCAAAATATGTCGACTGTGCCAGGAAAAAAAGTTAGCCATTAATTTATTGCAAAACATAAAAGAATTATTGAATGAAAAATCAGAAATTATGACTAAGTTTTACTATACCATAAAATACTTATTAGGTTCATACAATCATGGATGAAAACGTCATAATTTCTTCTAAGTTTAAAACATGCTCGTTTAAAAATTCCCCGTTACGTGAGCGTAACTGATCTTACAAACGGTAAGATCAGTTATTGCAAATCGCCTGAAGAAACCTAGGTCACGTAATAACTCGTTTACAAATGAATATATATATATATATATATATTAACGAAAAGCAAATTCATACAAAGCAAAATAATTAGCTATACTTTGAAGGAGAAAGTTACTCTACTTCCTGTAATAATTATTACAAGGAATATATTGGAAAAACCTATATATATATATATATATATATATATATATATAGATAGATAGATAGATAGATAGATAGATAGATAGATATGTAGGTATGTAGGTAGATAGATAGATAGATAGATTTTGGCATCAACATTTTTAATTTAATTAATTAATTTTTTTTTTTTTAGTTTTTCCCGCATTCTTACATTTTCTCAATTCGTGGGAGTAAGAAATTGGTGGCGGATGCAAGAATTGTCTATATTGTATATTGTCCCAAATGCTTTTGGCTAATTCCTTGGCCATTTTCAAGGGGATTTGTTTTAAGGTTTTGTTAATTTCTCTTCATGTTTTACTGTATAAATGTGTTTTGAATATGAGAAGAGATTTTTATATATAATGTCCGGTAAAACTCCTTTTTCGATCAAATCTGCCTGAAAGAGAAGCTAAAAAATCCCTGTCACAAACATCTGATCTAATTTTCTCAGCTCTCACACAATTCACCTAAATTTTATACTGCAACTCTGATGTGAATACCTTACTTACCATTTTTTTTTTTAGAGAGAGAGCGTCTAAACTGTCATCATCAGCCAGTACACACTCATGATGACTTGTACCTTTGTGTTAGCACAATCACTCGCAGATTCTGCACAGTTTCGTCTAGCCAGTTTTATTCACAATGGTAATTTTTCAGGTTATGCACGCTGAGTTCCCCTCCCCAGTTCAATAACCTCAATAAGTCACTTTTCGGACAAATCAATCATGGTAAGATTCGAAATCAGACAGAGTCTCATGTTCGAAAAACGAATGTTTTAACCACGAGACCACACACACACACACACACACACACACACACACACACACACACACACACACACACACACACACTTTCTCTTTCGTTCGTGCGCATGTGTAGGGCATCAGTGCAAACATAGACTTAGTCTGGACGAAATGCGTCACACGAATTTTTTTTAACACTTTGTCATACTTCTTTCCCATAAAATTTCCTTGATATTTACAAAATTAGAATATTGCTATCCCATATATACATATATGATCACTCATTCTCTCCAATCAAACCACACTTAATAGATAAACTCTTCCTTTCGTAACTTTTATGACCTTAACAAGATAACACTAACAATTTCTATTTTGGGTCATATTTTTAGGATTCTTTCATTTCATTTGAACGTTAAGAAAAAACTTAAACCAAATGGAATCCTGATCTGAAGAGATGGGTCATTACACGAAATAAATTATATAACCATTTTCTTTGATGTGTTCAGCTTTTCTTTCTGTATATCATATTGTCCTCGATAATATACATTGAGCTCTCTTTACAGATTTATTCCTTAGTATTTTATATCAAATGTATATTTTTGGATTTTCATCTCCGTTTACAAACTTGGCATCATTATCTATATTGCTCCTTATAAACTTAAGCTGAGCTCTCTCAGGAATATCGTATTTTGGAAAACCTTATTTACCCTTGGATCTTACTTCACAATTGGGTAAATTTTCCCGTAATATTCACTAAAAGCATTCCCTATCCATCTTTGCATTCTTTCACAGATAAAATTATTGACTTCTTAAAGAGATTACGTTGGAAGGCCCATTTCCACCTACACACTTCCGGCACACGAGACAACAGAAACAAAAACGACTACATGAAATCATAAAGAACGCCATCACGTCCAACAACAAAATTACAAGATCACTTTGAAATGGATATATTCATCTTATTCAAGAAGTTCAAGTTCAGAAAATTGTCTAACAAATTCCTACACAAGGTAAATGAAGACATTGAAAAGATTAAAAAATCCCATACATAAGAGCGGATAAATCCAGAATCATCCCTCTCGCTATAAAGAACTTATCTAAAAAAATTACCAGTACCTATCATGTTGATAAAGATCATGAGACTGTATCCAAAATTAACCAGTATATGATTAAATTTGCAAGTAAATTTAACATTGAAGATAAAATGTATAAAATCCACCTAAAAAATGCATTCTTACTTTTCAAAGACAACAAACCCAACTTCGGTTATAAACTACAAACTAAATTAATTAACCCCTCCAAAGCTGAGCTAGGACTTATTTCTAAAAATATAATTAAAAAATGATTGACGCTATATAAAAATCATCCTTTGAAATCCGTGGAAAGATTCTTCTGACACTATTAAATATTTTGAAAGCATTAAAACAAAGATAAAGTGACCTTCATTCAATTTGATATTATAGACTTCTACCCCTCCATATAAAAAATCCATTATTGGATATTTTGAATTTCGCCAAGAACTATTTAACAATTACTAATGAGGAATCCAAGGTTATAGTAGCCTATAGAATATCATTATTAGCCAAAATTAATTCTGCTTAGATTAAAAGCCATTGCAATAACTTCGATGTCCCATTGAGTACATTTGATTTCGCTCAAATTGAAGACGTAGTGGGAATTTAAATTTTAATTACTTTTTGTAAGATAGCTGACTATAAGCAAATAAATTTATATAGGGATGGCCGACTTATTCCTCTCCCTAACAGTAAATGGTCTACTATCCCCTCTGATATGAAAGAAAGTCATCGGGGATTTCAAATTACTCAGATTTAAAATAGAAATTTTGTCCAATCTTAAAATAGTTAGCTTCTCAGATTTTACTTTAAATCTGTCAAATGAAACATTTAAACTCTATTAAAAACCAATGAAATCTCAATTTACCCTCATGTTTGCTCCAAAAGTCCCTACCAATCAAACAAGTTCCTGCCATTGTAAATTGCTAGAATCAACAAATTATTTTCCAATAGGAAAAACCTTAATGAAAATAATACCACTTGCAATAACGCCCCGCAAGAAGTGGGTTTAGACAAGAATTATTCTACCTAAAATCCTCCGGAATAAGTAAATCTAAAAATAGAAAAAGTATTAAAAAATGTGTAAAATGATTCAACCTCACTTTCTGCGTAATATCCAATATTAAAACCGATCAATACTTTTTTAAACTGATCGACTTAAATGAGATTTTAATAGAAATACATTAGAAATTAGCTACTCTTGCAGTAGTTACAGTAATAAAATCATTTACTCACATAAGAATAACATACTACATAAACTTTATAGCAGTCTCCAAATAGATAGTAAACCTTCTTGTAATTGTAGAGTCAAAGACAACTGGTCAGTTATAGGTATATGCAAATCCGAAATACTTATATACCAAATCGGTCGACATTTGATCCCGGCCAGAAGCAAGTGGATGTGTCTAGCCCCACTGATGAGCTGTGATACAGCGAAACAGGCTTGAAAATGGATTATTAATATATATATAATCATTTCATCCCAAGCAAAGCAGTTTTACTGTCACTGGTGTGCAGGGAGTTACATAGGAGGAAAGGGATTAGGAACAAGTTTAGGGGGTGACAGAGAATGGGTAAGAGAAGGATAAGAATAATAGTGTGAGGAGAATGGAATGGATGGAGAAAAGAACATGAGGAAAATGATGCGAGTCAGAGAAATAAGAGATGGCAATTGCTTTTTGTTTTGCATTTAAATTCTTTGAGAATTTAGCCGTCGAGAAGGAAGTATACGGAAGGGAATTCCACAGGGGGGAATGCGAGAAAAGAAGCATTTGGTGTAGAAGTTGCGGATACATTTTATTGGTTTCATTGTAAAAGGGTGTGACCTAGTTGCTAGTCTAGTAGCTCAAGTAAATTCATGCAGAGGGAGCACCGTGAAAATATTTGTAGAAGAGACAAAGGGAAGCATCATTACGCCGGTGAGAATATGACTATTGTTGAGCTACCAGGTCGGGATCTATCACATTGCAGATTTTCTCTTGGATTTCGTCAAGAACACCTGATCAGATATGACAGCAATATTCAATGCACGAGCGGATCGTAGATTTATATATGTGCAGGATGTATTCAGACAGGAAAAACTTCCTGGCCCTACACAGTGAACCACTCTTTCTAGTAGCAGTTTTAACTGTTGATTCGTTGTAGTCAATCCACTTGAGATCGGCTGAGAGAGTTAGGCCGAGGAGGTGCAGTGTTTTGCTTTCAGAGAGACTAGCCTGATCTATGCTAATGAGGGGTAGGAGCGATTGTTTGTGGTGGTTAAGCAGGTTTGTTTTGGAAGTATTAAAATTTACGAGCCATTTCTTACACCAGTCCACCACAGATTGGAGGTCCTTTTCAAGCTCAGCAGCAATGTTTGTTTTGTCAGCGAGGCGATAGTAAATGGAGGTGCCGTCAACGTAGAGGCCTACTTGGGATCTGAATACATCGGGAAGATCGTTGATGAAAATCAGAAAAGGCGTAGGACCTAGAATAGAGCCATGAGGGACACCAGCTTTCGTATGATTGTACCGGGACTCATGTCCGTTCAATACTACCCTCATTACGCGATTTGACAGGAATGACTGGATTAAATTAAACAAACGTCAAGTTATACCATAACCATGTAGCTTGCCTAGAAGGCCAGCATTCCAGACTCTGCCAAACGCTTGTTTGGATGAATACTCGATGCATAAATATATCTGTGTGTGTGCGTGTACGCAAGCACACACGCGTGTGAGTAGTATATATACGTAATATATATATTCTTATATACAGCATATCATACCAGTACATTTACAAAGATACCTTATGTATGTAGCGCCTACATACATGTTCACGCTCTCACGACTACATTCACATTTAGGTGTATGTATATATATTAATATGAGAAAGTATGTATATACTTTCATATACAAGGAGGTATACATTCCTATTTTTGTAAAATATGTATGAATTCGTTAATCTGTAATCTGTCTGTGTTTCATATATATATATACGCGTGTCTATGTCTGTCTTTGTGTGTTTGTCTGTATATCTCTGTGCACTCACCTGAGTGTTTACGAATATTAATTTTGGCAAAAGGCCAAAAGTACGGGACACCCATTGTACTCAGTACTCGGTAGTAATAATCTAGCCGTCTATCTACATTATTTCGTTAACCATGATCACATTTAAGTTAAAGTAAACATTATCCACACACACACACACACACACACACACACACACACACACACACACACACACACATATATATATATATAAGGTATGTATACGATGGCGCCACCTGATAAGATGAAACTAGTTTGCAGGCGGCCGCAGAATTTAGTTGTTATTCTGACAAATTTATTGTCATCCCATTTGCATGTCTGATGAGCGTCTGAGGCTTAAAAGATAAAAATCTGATTGTCGCCAAATCATTGTAGCTACACAGATAAAGCGCGCGGCCATATTGTTAAATTTGTCACCGTCAATTGAGTGATTGTCACACCTGCCTCTAGCTCTATATCAATCATATATTTTACTTTTGGACACCGTTTGTCATTAAGTCATCTCCAATGACGCTATTTATTCTCTGTTTGCTGTCGCGAGTCTCACTCATGGAATAGATTGATTTGTTCTACATTCCCACTCAATGCCAAACTTAGAGCACATGGTCTTTGATAGACGCAGAATTGTGCACTGGCTTCATGATGCACACATCAGGAAATTCCCGAAATTTCCCTCTCTCTTTATTGAGATTGAGAAAACTCTCTGTTTCACATGATGATTTTTACCGGCTCAATTTTAATGGCTCTAAAAATATCTGGAAGCATTTTAAAAATACAGATTTCCCTGAGAAAATCTCCCTTGCAGTTAATCAGTTAATATTGATTTCAAAGCCAATATTCATTGGATCTTTCTTGTGTCTAACGACTACAACAGTCTATGTAATATATATATATATATATATATATATATATATATATATATATTACATAGACTGTTGTAGTCTAATCTAGGCTATCTGATTTTTAAAAACATCTTCTGATGCTGTTAAAATCTTATAATTATCACCAGTAAAGTAGGTATAATAACCATCAGATTTGGGATCTCATAAGCTAGGTTTTGTTACTCTTGTTTATTTGTGTCTCCAAATTTTTATCTCATAATTTTGTTTTCACAAGAAAAAATCAGAAGATAAAAGCAGTATTTATTCTTTTGCCGGTCTATGCTAACGATAAAATTTTACCTTTATTACTTCATGGGCAACAATTCTTACGCAACAATGATTGTATATTCTCTCCTGCGTTAAAAAATTCGAATACTTTAGTAAATATTTTAAAACGATTTTTCTTATTATTATACTCATCTAATGTAATCCTTAATTCGTATTGGTTAAAAAACAAACCTGAGTCTATGCTATCATTGTTTCAGTTTATCATTTCACTACAAGTAAGGGATATGGAAACGAAAGAAAACTGAGAAAATGTTACGGAGATAAAAGCACAATTAAAGAAACAGGGTTCAAGTAGACGGGTGACGACTGAAGTTGTAATTAGATTCCGTATCGAGCATGTGTGCAATGATGAGGTTTTGGAAAGCATTGAAACGAAAAGAAAATTAATACTGAGCATCAGGAAGAGACAGCTAAAGTTCCTGGGACATGCAATAAGGAAGGAGGGCTTGGAGAGCCTGATACTAACAGGCCAGATAGAGGAGAAAAGAGACCGGGAAAAGCAGCGTATAATATATTTGAAGGGCTTGATCTGGTGGATGAACGAGCATGTGAGCAATGATGAGGTTTTGCAAAGCATTGAAATGAAAAGAAAATTAATATTGAGCATCAGGAAGAGACAGCTAAAGTTCTTGGGACATGCACTGAGGAAGGATGGCTTGGAGAACTTGATACTAACAGGCCAGATGGAGGGAAAAAGAGACAGGGAAAAGCAGCGGATAACATATTTGAAAGACCTGATCAGGTGGATGACTAGACAAGGGTTGCATGGTGTAACAGGAGAAAGCGTGCTAAGAGCTATCAGAGATAGGGAGACGTGGAATCTAACAGGAAAACAATAAACCTGAATAGTGATCCACAAGTGAGATGAAACAACTGACATAGTAATTATGCTTATACTTAGCAATTTCAACAGTAAAGTGATGAGGCCTAGCCGCAAATCTATTCAGTCAGTCAGATAAGTGCCATTTGTGATCTACGATTGGGCGATCATGTCCAATTGGCAGAAGGTTATCTTGCAGTAGTTTTACATTGCTTTCTGTGGTAGATTGGTTCCACCCAAGGCTATAGAACCCAATCTGTCCCATAACTGGAGGGAAGATACGGATTTATAACTTTCCTAAGGATATTTGCGCGTAAATGGATGCAAGGAATTCAACTGGAATTCGAACTCGTCTCACGCGATTTCTCGTTATGAGCCGATAACCACTGCAAATCCATTAGTGTGTCTTAAATACATGAAGTCTAACACCAAAAAATAGAGTTCATCAGAACAATTGTCATGTAAATATTTATAAAAATGGCGGAAGGAAGAGCTATTTTACGTCAGTGGGAAAGTGATTGAACCAGGTCAGAACATTGTAGAATATCTGGAGGCATAACAGAAGCAAGTGACTAGATGGCAAAACAATATTCAAGGCACTGACGAATGGCATACTTACACGGGTTCAAACAGATTCTAATAAAAAAAATGTCTGGCACACCTGAGCGAAGTAACTTTCTCAGTTAAAATCTTAACAATTGACTCGATATAATCGTGTTAATTAAAAGTAACATACTAGTAAGGATATAATTGTTATTCCAAAGGGACTATACGTACAAAAAAAAAATAAATCAGTGCGTAAAGGCAATAAAATTAAAGGATTATGTTCATTTTTTTATAATCGTGTCGCCCCAAGCAAAACATTTTACTGCCACTGTTGAGCAGGGGCTTACATAGGAGGGAAGTAATGAGAAAGAATTACAGGTTACAGGGGGTGCCAGGAAGAGGGTAGAAGAAAGATGAGAATACTAATGAGAGTGGAGTGGACGAAGAAAAGAGCATGACAGAGAGAGAAAGAGAGAGAGAGAGAGAGGAGGGAGCAAGTTAGTGAGATAGGAGATGACAATTGATTTTACATGTGAATTCTTGAAATTGTAGCTGTCGGGAAAGCAAGTAAACGGAAGTGAATTCCACAGGTGGAAAGTGCGAGAAAAGAAGCTGCTGCGTTTACAATTTATTGGTTTCACAGTAAAAATGTGGAATCTAGTTGCTAATCTTGTGGTTCAAGCAAATTCATGTATAGGGGGTACCAGTGAGCTAAGTTCATCTGAGCAGAAGCCATGAAAGTATTTGTAGAAGGAAGCTCCATTGCGCCGGTGAGAAAGTGACTGTATCCGAGCTGCCAATCTGGATCGATCACATTACAGATTCTCCTTTGGATTTTGTCAAGAACACCTAGGTGGATAGCAGAAGCACCCGATTGTATTTTGGTTGGCTTGGGTTTTCACATAAATTTAATGACACTTGTAACTGAACTGATATTCTACATGATTATTTACGAGACGGGGTCTCGTTAAAGCTTAATGAACGGTGAGTCCTTCGATTTCTTTCCTTTGGCCAAAAGATTTACCTTGATTACTGAAATCAACAAGGGTAATTATTACTAATTTTTTAAAAAGTTATCTTCAAAATTGATTCAATTAAATGAATATCTCAATAACCTGGAATCTACCGTATAATTTTTCTCTACATCATCCCCAATTTTTGGCCTATCATTGAACATTAATACATACATATAGACATGCAAGTTCGTGGAATACTTTAAACTGCGGCGGAAAGATTTACAGTTTCTTTTTTTCACACAAGCAACGCTATTGAACACTAAATACGTCCCCTGTTTATTATCGTGAAAGTAATCGATATTGTCGGGTGCACAGCTGTGGTTCTGCACTAAGTGACCGTTCAGTAAACGTTCTGTGCATTCTGTCTTCTGTGCGTAGCTGACGGATATTTCAAGCAAAATAACATTTTTAACTTAAGTCTTATTGTGACGGGGGAGTTATTCTTTCTTTTTAATTGTATAGTCAACCTGGAAATTTTAAAATCAACATTGTAATAAAAGCCGGCAATGGCAGCTTTATAAAAATCTGTATAATATCCGAACACTGAAAATGTATAAAAATGTGCTTAAATAATATGAAGCCCGCACCTACGCCATGGTCTATATCTGGAAACATGTTAATATGCAATTGTGCGTAGATATTTACCAAGCTTATGACTTAGTACTAAATGACAGGGAAGGGCTGAGAAATGTGGTAATATGTCAGTCTTATCTATAGAGAGCCTGTTTAGCTTAAAATGTTAGGTTTGAAACCAGGTACACACACACACACACACGCACACACACACACACATATATATATATATATATATATATATATATATATATATATGTGTGTCAGATTAAATAAATTGAAAACATTGTATCTGTTTATTTTTAATAAAATCTCTTCATACTCACAGATAATCTTTCGCGTATTATAATTGAAAGATGTCAGAAATGAGCTGTAACGTTGACCGATGTTATTATCATTAATTTCTCAATGTATCCCAGTATGGTGGGTTTAAACTGCAATTATGCTGAGCATACCTTAATTACAGTTTCTTGGAAAGAGTGCGTTGTCTGCCGTAATCAAAAGTCAGAATAAGGTCAGCACGCTTAAGCCCTCGCTGACAAGGACTTTCACAGCCAAAGGATCCCACCTACGTAATTTCACTTGGGTCAACCCTGTTGTATGGTTTTCAGGCACTTTCCAAAGTGGCCGCACACTGGGATTGCCTCTTCCTAACCGATAAATGAAGAAATCATCTTCCTGACAAACTGATCATGTTAAGATTCGAACCCGGGATTTACAGCCAGAAAGCGAACGTTCTAACCATTTGGCTACATAGATATAGCTAGATAAATAGATACAAAGGAGATAAAAATAACTCCAGTACATGGAAGGGAATACAGGAAACTACATAGGGAGATAAGGGACAATGCAAACAAGCGAAAGAGAAATGACTCAACAACAAATGCGCAGATGTAGAGAGACTGAGCAGGACCAATAAAGCAGAGATGCATAAAGAGATAAGACAACTGACAGGACAAAAAACCTGCTCTTCAACAGGATGCATAAAATCCAAGGATGGGACGATAATATTAGAGAAAGAGGAAATATTCCAGCGAGGGGAAGAGTATATAAAGGATCTTATCCGCGACAGGAAAGAGCAACCGAGAATACACAAGGATGAGGACGGACCGGAAATATTAAAGTCCGAAGTGGAAGCTGCAATGGCCAAACTGAACAGAAACAAAGCAGCTGGTTCAGACGGCATTGTAATAGAGCTGCTGATATTCCTGGAAGAATTCGGCATAGAGAAAATTACATTTTTTTAGACATACGCACCGTAGTAGGGGCGCAAGAGGGTGTCGTCAGTGATGTCTTTGCGTGGATCACTAAGGAGTTTCTGGTCTCTCAACATCATAACCCCTTCAACGCGCCGAGCCGACCAGAGATGATCAGTTTCTGGTCCACCTTCAATAAGCGCTTTCAGACACTGGAAAAAATTTATAATGTTTGGGCTCCGTACGAAGTCTTACAAACGCTTTCGATTGGCGACAGACAGAGCCAATTTACATCAAGTGGAAAACCGAACATGAACTCGTCCTAAAATATATTAAGCAATTTACTTGTCATATGGCTATTATTTTAAAAAAAATAAAAAATAAAAAATAATAAACAAAATTTATAATAGTGGAATAATACCAGACGACCTATGCAAGTCAATTTTTATAGCACTGCCGAAGAAGCCAGATGCAAACGAGTGCGAACTACACAGAACTATCAGCTTAATGAATCACATTACAAAACTAATTGTCAGAATCCTGATGAATAGAGCGAGAAGCAGAATCAGGCCTGAGATAGGTTAGGAACAGTGCGGGTTCGTCAAAGACACTGAAACAAGAAACGCTATATTTAGGATGCTCTCCGAAAGGTCAATACAAATGAAGAAGGACTTGTACCTGTGTTTTATTGATTATGCGAAGGCATTCGACAAAATGCACCAAAAGAATTCATAAAGATGCTCATCAGCCTCAACATTTTTGGGAAAGACATCAGAGTAATCAAGAATCAATACTGGCAGCAAACTACCTGCATACGGACAGGTAAGGATTTCAGCAGATTTACAAAGATAGAAAGGGGCGTAAGACAAGGATGTGTCTTTTCATCGGATTTGTTATCGGAGGCCACAATTTGAACAACATAAGGTATGCAGTTGATACAGTGCTGATTGCTGACACGGAAAGAAAACTACAAGACCTCCTACAGAAGGTTGCTAAGGAGAGTGAAAAAAAGGACTGCAAATAAACTGCAAGAAAACTGAATGCAAGGTCATCAGCAAAAAGAGCAACCCAAAATTCCAAATACAGGTGGGGTATATTAGAATCAAGCAAGTACAAAAATTTAAATACTTAGGAAGTGTTCTAACAGGAGATGGAAAGTGCGACACAGAGATCCGGAGGCGAAATGGCATGGCGAAGGACGCGTTCCAGAAGCTGAGTAAGTTCCTAAGACACAGGGTAATTTTGCTAGAAACAAAAAAGGGAGTGCTAGATTGCAATATGATGTCAGTTCTTCAATACAGCAGTGAATTCTGGACAATATCATCGAAAATGAGGAAAAAACTTGAAGCAGCAGAAATGTGGTTCTACAGAAGGATGCTGCGGATATCATGGACCTAGCATGTGATCAACGATGACGTTTTGGAAAGAATGGCAATGAAAAGAAAATTAATAATGAGCATCAGGAAGAGACAACTTAAGTTCCTGGGACATGCAATGAGGAAGGAGGGCTTGGAGAACATGATACTGACAGGCCAGATAGAAGGAAAAAGAGACAGAGGAAGGCAGCGGATAACATATTTGAAGAGCCTGAGCAGGTGGATGATGGAACGGGGGTTTCGTGGTGTAACAGGAGAAAACGTACTAAGAACTGCAAGGAATAGGGAGACGTGGAAAGCCATGATCGCCTACGTCCTGAAAGGACAGGGCAAATAGAAGAAGAAGCATGTATGAGTATATATATATATATGCGTAAAGATTTCAGTCTTCTCTTTTGCTAGTTTGTATATGTCGTCGTTGTCGTATCTCCAAGTGAACAGGCGATGCCGAAGTGAATAGACAAAATGGAAATTCTCTCACTTCAGATGGAAATGTTCGGGAAAAAAACAGAGAATTGGCAAATTTAATAGACAAATACCACTCTCTGCAAAAGTTCCTCTCTGAATCCTATCAGTCAGTTGAGTGCCATACGTGATACACGCTTTGGGCGATCATGTCCCGAAGGAGATATGACTGATTGGACAGAAGATTATCCCGCAGTAGGTTGCCATTGCTTTCTGCGGTAGACTGGTTGCCGACCAAGGCTATAGAACCCAATTTGTCCTGTTATTTAGCCCATAACTGGAAGGAAGAATCAGATTAATACATTATAACCATTCTAATACTTCTATGCGTATCTTCTCGCATGCAATGATTGATATAAATTTACTCGTCCAAATAATCAATAAAATGAGTTATTATTAATCAACATTGGATTGACTGAAGATATTTGCCTTATCAGGTTCTATTTATATCCAAGGTTAATTACCTTTAAAGTAAAATTAATGAAATTAATAAAAATTCTAATTAAAATTAATGAAAATGTGGAATGGGCAAGATTATGTTGTTGTTTTGTTAATCTTTTGCGGCAAATGTTAGCATTTTAATTAAAATTATTTGGATTTTCAGTTCTCATGCGCATTTAGAGTCACCTGCCGTTGGACGCCCTGAGAAAAATACGTTTTACGCTAGAGCGCAAAGAAAAAAAAAAAACGACATATGTTCAGTAATCTACTGCTTCCCGAAATAGCTTACATTAAAGAATCAACTAATATTATTTATAGTAGGATAAGGTTTCCCATATACGTACAACGTATATTTGTCTGCATTTATGTCGAAGGACGAAATTTATACACATTTTTGTTTTCATAATCATTTTGTCCCGAGCAAGGAAGGGCCACCACTGGTGTGCAGGGGATTACAGTGAGAGAAAAAACAAGATACAGGGGATGTCGAAGAAATGATAAGTGATTGATGGGAAGCAAGGAGATAGAAGATGGCGTTTGACGCTGTATTTACATTTTTGGAGACTGTAACTATTATGGAAGTAAGCAAACGGAAGCGATTTCTACAAATGGGGAGTGCGAGAAAAGAAACTGCGGGAGCAGAAGAGATGGTTACATTTAACTATGTAGACGGTAAAAAGGTAGAAGATTCAATGCATGTGGTCGGGGCGCCAGGAAAAACAACTTCTCAGAGCTGTTGCCATGAAAATACTTGACAGAGGCGGGCTGCAAAAGCTTGATATATGGCACTAAGTTTGCCTGGTGCGAGAAATCATCTTTTACTATCATCCTGCACACACCCCCTTTCAAAATAAAAATCATATTTTTACAGAATAATCGCAATTAATCGCAGATATGCAACGCTATTTTTGATGGTTTGAGAACGGTCAAATCTTCATCATAGTTGCTTTCTTCACTTCATACCATTTCATTTTTCGAAAAATTTAACCAACTTTTGGATAATGGGGAAACTCGGGTTATTTTTCTTTCTGACAGATTTTCTTTCGTCGATTTTTGTTGAGATTCATCGAAAAATCTAGTTTGATTTAAGATTCTACAAACCCGGCGGCGCCCATCCATCCCCTGGTCAAACCAAAATAGATGTCTTCTAACTTGAAGACTAACCTTGATCATAGACATGGATCTATTGAATCCATCGGGGGTATCCACTACTCTAGTCATTGATTGTAGGTGTATGAGACTCTTTATGTGTGTACATGTGTGTAGTAGGGGGGATAGTTAAAAGGAAGAAACATAAACATGCATATTGACTCATGTTGAAAATTTATTATTATCTATAATGGTTCCAAATTTGGATTTCTTTCACATTCAATGGCATATGCTGTTAGCAGGTGTGAATGAGACAAATGACTCTAGAACATAATAATAGTTATCAATTCATTTCCCCTCACGGTCGCGTTTCGCTTGGTTTCCTGAAAGTGGGGATTGTATGAAAATATCACTTTGGATCTGTACACAAAATATTCATTGTTTACACACATATGCGCGCGTACGCACGCTCAAACACATGCACACATTTTTATATTATAGATATATGCTTATTCTCCGTCTCTCAAAAGTTATCAGCGTGTGACTTTGCATGTTTGTAAGTAATGTATATGCGTATGTCCCTGTGGTACGTGAGTGACTTACATATTTGTACACACATGCACACACACGTATATACCCACATAATTTAACCGAATTTAAAATAAAACAATGGATTAATTTATTTATTTACCAATCAGTCAGGACATCTTATATCCATGGATGACAATAAAATCATAAAAGAAAGAGAAGAAAATACTGTTTTTGAGACAATCATAAGGTTTTATAGAATTTTTCGATAAGCAGAATGAAAAAAATTCATAGATATAATTTTTTAAGTCTGTCATTAAATTAAAATATCCATTTGCAAACACATTTTATTAAACATTTATTTTAGCCTGCAAAAGGCCCAAAGGCCACTCGAGTTAGAGGGTTACAAAGTAAGAAGCACATTTTATGCAGATAGATGGTGAAGATAACGATTGAACGTAGACTTGAACAGAAGATTGTTATGATCGCGAAAACATCCTCTTAGGAGTCGGTTCAAAAAAAAATGTCGGCGGAAAGAAATTATCCGATAGGTACTTACTTTCCACAAATGGAATACGGAGCTAATAAGGGTGTTTTTCTGCAATGTGAGTGTTTATTGCGGTCCTAGCCGTAAAGCTAAGAAATATTGAAACCAAGAGATGCAGTTCATCCTAGTACTTTAAAGAATTAATGGATTTATTTTGAATTCGATAGTCCCATTTTACTTTTATAACGTCCATGACAAAACAATACAGAATTATGTTTCACAAAGATGATTATTTCTTGAGTATAAATGTTATCCCGAAAATTATTATTAATAATTAAAATTTAATAATCCTATATTTAATTCCATACAACCGAAAACGGCATTAATCTAATGATGATTTAATGACGGCATGAAGAATATCATCATTAATATCAAATATTTATGAATTTAAATAATATACATGATTATTTAATCCTTGGAAAAATATCGAATATTTTTCAAGTTATTTATGATTTTATCATGTTACAAATGTAATTCCCGTCAGTAGTTTTTTAATATATAATCACTCACTCACTCACACACAGAAACCCAAACATACACACATACAAATATGTGCGCACACACACACACACACACACACACACACACACACACATATATATATATATATATATATATATATATATATATAAATGCAGTGCAGATATAGAAGAATCCAAAAGAGTATCCTGTACATAAAGTTGTAGGATAACTCCTTAGAAGAGCCTTAAATATATATGTATATAAATACATATAGAGCAAATATTTATACAAAATTTAGAAAGACACGTTATTCCATGGTTAAGTGGAAATATAGGCTTATTTCAGGCGAACCATCTTCAGCTTCCGTCTTTATTGTACAGAACATTTTACACGAATATATATACATTGTCATCTGCAGACAGATCTGTTTCGCTGTATCACAGCTCATCAGAACGGTTAGACTCCGATTTTTAACCCAGGAGTTTTAACCCGATTGAATTGGCGTCAGTCGGCGATTCTATCTCTGGGCTATGGGCGTTCGGTGGAAGAAGGCAGACATTTTAGCGCATATATTATCATTATACGCGCCCAATAGCCAGAGTGCTCTAATTCATTTTACTGAATGAGCGATGAGTACACGCCAGAGTAGCTACTGTTTTTCAAAGTCTACCATTCTTCCTCTCTCTCTCTCTCTCTCTCTCTCTCTATATATATATATATATATATATATATATATATATAGCGAGAGAGAGTGATTGGAGGATAGATAGGTAGATAAATATAAGCATATATCTGAGCACATGTATGTTTGTAGATGTCTGTATGAAAAGCAAGAAACAATCGTATATTTCCTATTAATGTAAAGTGTAAAAGATATCGAGTGGTTCCAACTCATTCTCTTTCTTCATTTATTTGATGACGGCGTAATGGTTAACCATCCGAGTACGTGCCATTAATTTTAAACCGTACAAACTTTACACCATGTTTATTTATGGTTAATTATGTTCTAAATTTGTCCGACATCTTTATGATTTCTTGTTTTCTATTTTGTTTTTTAAGAATATTTTCGATCGTCTCAGATATTATGAATGATAGACAAGATGTTGTGAACTACAGGCTAGAAATTTGAGAATGCTTAAATGAATTCCTGCTTTCTCTCTCCCATATATATATATATATATATATATATAGAGAGAGAGAGAGAGAGAGAGAGAGAGAGTGGAGAGAGAGTAGAGATAGATAGATATTGAATATGTTCTTCCAAAAATATCGATAGATCAAGATTTAAATGCATACATAAAAATGAAAAATCTGATTTGAAGCTTTAACTTTACATTTTATTCCAAGCTAATTGATTTAATATTCCCAGTAAGCAAAATACTTTAGTGTATTTAAGACCGAATTTACACTAATTGATATCGTTTTTCTTCTTCTTGTCAATAAAATCTATAAATTCGTCCATATTGACAGATTTGTCAACACGACATAATTCTTTCAAAATCTTTCAAAAATAAATATAATGCTCTGAAATGTTATTTTTCCGATTAATTAGTCTTTAAATCTTTTTCAAGGTTAAATGATTTAAAGTTTGATTTTTCTGAATTGAATCAAATATTACTTTTAATTTAAAATAGCAAGAAATTCACCTTTTTCAAGAATGTGTTTTCCCCCCGGTGTATGATTTATTGATTCATTTGGGCAAATTAAGTGAGATGTAACTTTAAAAATACATGATAAATACAATATTTATTATTCAGTACTTTTAATATTTTAAATATTCTAATATCTTATTTAATTACAAATACTTTGACTTCATAATCATACTTAGGAAGACAATTTGTGAAAAAAAATGACGAATACATTTTAATTTTACTTAAGGTATCGCACTTATTTTCTGATAATGTCGTATATGGACATCCGTATTTATAAAAATAAACAAATTCAAAAATTCAAACAAATTTAATCTAGTAAAAGTATCACTTAACCGATACAAATTAATACGGAATTTTAAAAGGTTTAAAAGTTCAGAAATCATTATAACTAAATTGTTTTTGTTTTTATTTAAACTGAAATGATTATTGTAAAAATTAATTATTCCTCGTTTTATTTTTTTTATTTATTTATTTATTTTTTTTTTTTGAGACAATACTGCCTATAATTCATAATATATGGGTTGGTGTAGCAGATGTAAACAATATTTTTACGAATTAAGTTTTTACTAATAAAGAGGAAAGTTTAAAAAATTCATTTCATTCATTTGTGTCTTGAAAGTTTCATTAAAATCCAATACTTACCTGATATTTGCAAAAATTACTAAATCAATGTGTTTTTAATTGCAAAATGACGCTGAAATTTTTCCGTACAAATATTCATCAATCATTGTGCTTAGCATGAAATAGTCTGTCGCCCCTGAGTGTTGCCTTCAATGTTCACTCTTTTAAATTTACATACGCTCTATCTCTGATATTGAGCACTTTATCCTATAAATATAGCACACCTTAAAACTATATATATATATATATATATATATATATATATATATATATCGTCTAAATCTTCGTGCCATTCTTAAGAGGGAGGTTCAAATGATTTTTGATGTAACAATTACGTTTTAATCCTTTTTAGAACATTAGAAATTTCGGTTGTAAATTTTGTTTTTCTGGTAATGACTATTATACGGGAAATTTGAACATCTTTTTATTTGGATATTTTTACAAAAATTAGATAACTGTCAATTTTCATTGAAAATTTCAGAACTTATTCACAAAAGAATAATATTATTTTAGAAATTACTCATTTTAAAAAAAATCTTTATATTTTTTTGCATTTATTATCCCCAACACAAAAATATTAATTATAATAATTAATGTAAAGTTTAAGACTACAGCCCCTATCGTGTTGAATTCACCGGTTCTCGTCCAATCACGAAGTTAAGCAGTAAGCCTGGTTAGTACTTAATCGGGTGACTGTTTAGGAATACCAGGTGCTGTAAATGTAAGGGCCAAGAATGAAGAGGGTTGGGTGTAGGGTTAACAACCCTGTCCCGTAAAAAACATTTTGTTACAGCAACAACATTTGCTGCCCTATTCACCATTGGGTGTGATGGATAAATGATGATTTTAAATTTTTGTATTCATTTGTAGCGGTTAGGTTATATTGTTAATAAAAAAAAACTATATATAATAAAAAGAAACTATATTTACTAATCGTAAATTGTAAATTACTACAATTCAGCGATTCCCAGTATTTTAGAAAGAAAACGTTGGTAATCTTAAATCCAAATACATAAAATTAGATAAAATATTAGATTACTTACAATATTTTTCTAAATTTTCTCCTTACTGAATAGTTAAAAATTATATAAAAAAGCAGTTCACCTTGTAATCGCCAAATAATTCTTGCAGTTTACCAAAATGTGAAATATTAAATTATCGATAAAATTTTAAATACTTAAGAAAAACACCCGCTTTCGTCTCAGAAAATATTTTTCTGCAATATTTTAAACAAGAAAGTAAACAATATTTATTTTAATTCGGATTGATTAAACTTTAATTCAGTTAATTCTCCTCAAATAAAGTTTCAGACAAGTATATATTATTTTTAAAGGAATTTTAATAAAGGAAATTGTGTAGATTCGTCAGTATGGTCAATTCTAGCGATTTAAAAAATAATTCCAGTCAGTTTTTGGTTTTAAATACAGCAAACTATTTTACTTTTTGGAAATATTAAATATAATCTATTAGTTTGGAATTTAACGGTATCTAAATACACACATACGCGCGTGATTGAATAAATTACTTTCCTTCTTAAGTAAAATGGTATTTTGTAAGTCGAAATTATCTTCAGGCTTAAAACAATGAGCGCTTAACCTATTGAATGTTTAAAAAAAATGATGTATTTCATACTCTTTTTTAGCATTAATTGCCAAGTGAATAATTGTAAACAAATATAGAATGGTTCTTTTGTTAATATTGCACAATAGCATGTACATCAAATGAATTTATAAATATTTAATAATTACCTATACTGCAGTTTCATCAATGAAAAGATGAAAAAATTTAGGGTGATTTGGACGACTTCATCTTTGCTTCCTTGCCTTGTAAAATTTCGCAAAGTAATAAAAACAACAAAAAAAATTCTATTGTCATTTAGAATTATCTACTTAGCAATAAATATTAAAAAATAATATGAAATACATAATTTCTTTTAAAAACTGGGGTGGCCTAATAGTTATGGCCGCTTACAGTTGTATTGTCTTGTAAAAGATTGGTTTTTCGTTCTTATAATCTTACTTAAATTCCTAAATGTTTCACTTGTATATTTATGGTATTATTTTGCAATTTATCTTATAAAGTCTTGCTTTGGGTTTAATGCTATTCTTCTTTCGCTTAAACGATAGCTTTACAGCCAGGATCATTCCACTGGGTATGTTTAATTGTTAAAACTTGTTGTCACATGATCCCAAAGAAGATTCTAAGGTAATACACATGAGAAAATTATTATCCAACCTGTAAAAATAAATCTCGAAAAAAAAGGGCGTTATAATGAAGTGAAATTACAGTGGAATATCTTTGTGATTATCATGACAGAAGCAATTGTAACAGTCTCGGGACATGTATAAAAATTTTTTAAAAATGGTTTATCTTGGGAAGAATTCAATTTATCCATAAAGCAGAATGACTAAAATCAGCAAGAATAGTGAAGAGATTTGAAATACTGTTTAATCTTAGTTACGCTTGATCGAGAGGCAGCAGTTCATACAATGTGCAAACTCAACAAGAATTAGTATGAATAATAACATATACAAAAATAATAAAATCAATGCTCTTGAACTGTAAAATTGAAAGATGGAGTAGGAATTGAAAGAAAAATGAAATTTAGAAAAATATCTTGAAGAAATATGAGACAAAATCATTCCAATTTTCGGATGACGTCTTTCATGAATTCAATTCCTCGAGACAAACATATGTATGTAAATATAATCCTAAAATGTGATAAAATTAATGAGAAATACACACACACACACACACACACACACAAAGAGAGAGGGAGAAAGAGAGAAAATAAATAAAAATTGTAAAAATGAAAAAAACTAAAACAATTTCTTTAAATTACTGTGCAAATGTACTAGAAAGTCTGCTATTTGACAAGTACGAGACTGACCGCTGAAATTAGAGACTTCCTTTTTCACGGCCACTTATGATTAATGAGATTCCCTTACTCTCTTCCTCCTCCCTCGGCCTGGCCGACTCAGTGCTTCTAATCAAACTATAGACCCTCTGGTCCCAAATCAAACGCGCTAACAACCAAGCCTTTATCCGGGTCAGAAAGGTCATAAGACTGTGCTTACATTAATTTGGGTGATTTAATTTCTATTTCAGTTAAAGTGGTAAGGTGCTCGGATTGATCACTGTGGCTCGTTTTTTTATTTTTGCCTATGAAGTAATATCGTCTAGAGTACTAAGAAATTGCAAGAGAATTTCACAAGGAGAAATAAACTATTTACATAGAAGTTACAGTTTCAATTGTAAGTAAAATATATTTCAAATAATTAACTGGGAGGAGATTACTCAATAATTATTCAAAATTCAGCTAAACTTAACATTTTAATTGTATCTCTACTCATCACCAAACCTAGTACGTATACTGTCATTAACATAGATGCTTACAATTTAAATTATAAATAATTTCAGGAATTAGGCGAACATGACTCGCCACATCTTCCCTTTCTTTGTTGTTTGTAAATTGCTTTGACTCCTTGGGAACGGTTCCCGTTGCCTTTTCCATGATTTTGAATTCAGAATTATTCTTCGACAAGACTGGCTTCAGTATGAGACTACAGAGCCCAGTCTACCTTGTGTTTAACCCATAGCTGAAAGAAAAAGATGGGTTCTTGCCTTTTCCAAAAAATGTGTGTGAAAGTGAACTCAACAGTCAGTCAATGAAGTGCCATACGTTATACACGCTTTGGGTGATATGTCTCGAAATAGACATGATTGAGTAGACAGAAGATTATCCCGCAATAAGTTGCCATTGCTTTCTGCGGTAGATTGGTTGCCAGCCAAGACAATCTGTCCTATTATTTAACCCATAACTGGAGCCAAGAAGAATCGGATTAATACCTTTCGCAAGAGTATTTGTGCGAAAATGAATGCAAGGAATTCAACTGGAATTCGAACTTGGCTCCCCGATTTGTCGTTCCCAGTCGATATCCACTGCACCACAACGCACATCCGAACTCAATAGACTAAGTCTGAATTTGATCTCGGCTTTCAAATTACCATGCTGATATTCATGGTACTACTCGTACACCAGTTTAGCTTTACATGATTAGTCATTAAACAACGATGCGGATCCCTGAGAAGCATATTCATGGATAATCACAAAAATGACATTAGAGTCGGTTAATGAGCGAATGCGATACAAAAAAAAGAGTGCAGAAATAAACTGCATGACATTTGTAAAAAAGAATGATCAATAAAAGACAGAATATTGAGATTGTGTGTTTTAGCACAGCACTTCTCCCTGTTACACATTTTTATTTATTTATTTATTTCAGTAGAACACAGCGTGCATTAACATGCTATAAGCAGAAACCTATAATTAATAATACTGTTCTTTTATAAACTTATAATTAGTAGCGAAATTATTTTAAAGACTAAGATTAATATTGTCTTTGTTTTTTTTTATATAGAAACCGACAATACCGGATTTTTGGGGGGGCAGAACTAGGTTAAAGGAAGAATATTGTTATATATTATTCATCTGTACATTTATGTAGTAATTTAATTATACCTGTTTCTATATATTTATTTCGCTTTTTTACGCAAGCCTGTTTACATAAGAATAGATAGCTCTACTAAATCGCTGAACAGCGTAATAAAAACGAACCATTTTCCATCAAAATGTTTATGTTATTATTAAGAAGAATGATCAATGTAATTTTTTAATTATTTAAAAACAAAATTTAATCCCTTCTGACACGTTCAAAATTTTGGTAAAAATCTTGTTTCGATTTTAGTTAGCGTGTAACCAAAATCGTTACGAGAGTTTACAATATAAAACGTAATATTACACAACAGTTTTTCCCCTCTGCTGACAAAGACATTAATTTGGAAATTCTTTTAAAATTCAAATAATTGCCTGATTTTAGTGAAACTTTTAAGACTTATTAAAAATGAATGAAATTATTTTTGAAATTATTATTTTTTAAAAATCTTGGTAAAATTATTTTTACATCTTTTACCCCGCCTCTACGTAACTTCATGACATTTTAAGAAATTAAACTTTGTTGCGAAAGCTGGTTTTATTAGTTAAACGCGGGACTCATTAGGGAATATAAATTATTTAGTTTTTATTGGTAAACATTATGGCTTTATTTGTGAAAATCTGCTCCCAATAGTAAAATAAAAAATGTAAATGAAACTCTGACATTATTTAATTTGATAAAATTTAATTGCTTTGATAAATAATGTATAATCTGAAAAAGATTTTTAAGATTAATAATGAAATTTTAAAATAATTGTTTCTATGGTTTTAAAATTTTGATAATTTATAAAGTTTCAAAAGTATTTTAAAAATACTTCAAAGATTTGTTGTAGTTAGTTTATAAACTTATTAATTGAAAATTATATTTACTAATTGAAAACTGTTTTAATAAAAATCGTCATGCCTTCGTACTTTCTTCCCCTTACAAGAAGAAATTGTCCAATTATGTCACTTGTGATCGCCATGCACTTACCTTATCTCTCACCTGTCGATCATTCAAGACATTTTAAATACGGTGGAAAGGTTAAAATGTTCAACTCTTTGTTAAAGAATTAGTTTTATTCTAAATTTCATGATATAAATAAGTAATATTTGTGTAAATCAGATTAATTTCTCATTAAAATGGCTAATATTTAAAAAAAACAACCTGTCACAGTTGTATATTTTACTTTTGCAAGATTCTTAAAACCCAGAATTAACCTTTGTTTATAAATGTGTAAAAGTGATAGCTTCAAAATGGCCGATAAATTAAAAGATAAAAAAAAATCAAAAAGTTTAGATTCCAATCATTTTAATTTCTGTTTGAAATATACCAGAATATTTTGCTTACTGAAAAGGGTAAATTTAACCATTTAGCTTTCAATTAAAGCTAAAATAAAACTAAATTAAAAGTTTCAAGAAAACTTTTTTATTAATTTAAAAATTCAATTTAAAAGTTAACTATCGAAAATAAGTAGAGTTAACTACATAATAGCGTTCATATGTGAAGAGAAATACAAACATAGACATGTATGCGTACACTTAAATATATATATATATATATATATATGTATATATATATATATATATATATATATATATATATATATATATATAAGCATTTGAATGTGAGGGTGTGTGTCCGTGTATGCCTCTGCTTCTGGCAAGGTTGATAAAATTCATAACAGATTTTGCAATTAATAACTTAGTAATTAAATTATTAATAAGATCTGTAGTCTTGGCCATCAAAAACGTATTTTTTTATTACCCCATATTTGCAATCCTGGTTAGTTGAGCCTTATACGTCAGCATAGCAGTTGATTCATCTATACTTATCTACCGATTTTTAAAAATATTTTAACATTATTTTGATTTTAATCACAAGACAATGTAGTAAGAAATAAACTAGACAAGAATGTGACACACAACAAAAAGAAAGGATAATAGGTGGAGCAAAAGTTTGTTTAAATAGTGACTAATGCTTCGCAAACGCAGTTGAAAAGAACAGACGGATAATGGAGAAATGAGCTTGGTAGTTTTACTGGTAAGACTTCACAAGGAATAGCAAACATAGGTGTTATGGAGGGTTTAGGGAAAAGGCTATTTTTCTAGCAGTAAGTTCGAACTGATTTATGATGACGATGACGATTTAAAATTTTGTCTCAACCGGAGTCAGTTGTTTCAAATAGGGTTGCTTCTGTGTTTGTCTTTTAACCAAATTCAAAATCGGAGCATAAAACTCAGTGTGAATTTGGATGAGGTTTCAAGAAAAGTGCGAAACTCATCTGTTCTTCTTCAGACTTGAAGAGGATTGAAAAGACATCGATTAGGCTTAATCGATTAGATTGAAGAGATATCGATTAGGCCCATAAAACCTGATTACAAGGATGCAGGACAACAATACGAGTTCGTATTTGTCACTTTTATGATTAATAATTTAGGCGAAAAAGTTTTATGAGAACAAGAAAACCTTGTTCAGATTATTACCTAAGGAATTTTTTAAAGTAATGGTTTTCTGATTTTATTTATAGGAGGCTCAGAGATCAGCTAATATTTAGTTTACCTCGTCCCTTTTGTACTCTCTCAAAATAATAATCGTTAAATTACCCTTAATTTAATCACAGCTGTGACTTATGAAATAACCACCAACAGGATTAACACGAGTAAATAGATGGTCTAGAGACTAAAGCTTTGCTAATAATATTCTATTATGATATAATTTTCTTTCTCATTTTTCACTCTCCCTTGGTATATATACATAATTGTGAGAGAGGGAGAGTGAGGGAGAGAGAGAGTGTGCACCTGCAGGTTATTTCAATGTGAGTAATTAGTATATAAATATATACATATATATATATATGCGAAATTGTAGGAAATCCATTATGAAATGGATTGAATACGACATATTTTTTATTTATTTGTTTAAACATTAATTCTTAATGGATACTCATATTTGAGTAGAATCGGTTGTATTTTATTATTATTTTATGTAAATGAAAATAGTATTTAATAAAACATAACATCTCAAATATGAATATCCGTTAATAATTAATGTTTAAACATATATATATATATATATATATATATATATATATATATATATATATATATATATATACTTAATATTATATAAAGTTACTAAGCTTAAATTAGACTGGACATGCTGATTCCTTTACAACACAAACACACACACACGTACATACACACACACACACATATACATATATATATATACACACAAAAGCCATGCATATTTAATGAATGCATATAAATATACATTTCAAATATGTATATATATATATATATATATATATATATATATATGCATATATATATATGCGTGTATTTGTGTAGGTACATATATATACACACACACAAAAAAGATATGCATATTTAATCTATATATATATATATATATATATATATATATATATATATATATATTTCAATGTGTGTTTGTGTGTTTGTTTCTGTGTGTGTGTGTGTGCGCGCGCCAAAAAACATGCATATATATGCATCTATTTCAAATATACATTTTTCCTGGAACTTACCCGGAAATATATTTATCAGTGTAAACTGGTCACATAGTTTCATAAAGAGAAAAAGGAAAACTGAATTGATTAAACCCGCGAAATGAAATAAATAATTCTGGAAATGCCTGTCTAATTTTATATATTCAAAATACCATCATTTTTATATATGCACTCGTGAAGTTCTGGTGTCGACTGCCCATCCAATTTCAATAGAATCTTTTTGAATATCAAACCTTTTCGAATGATTAAGTATAATGATTCATACAATAATTAAGATGATGACAATAACAGGAAAAGTTAAGGATAGACTGAAATGTTAATAACTTTAAAGGCGGGTTTTGCTTTGAGGATGTTCACGGTTTTTGGAAGGAATTCATTAAATCTTCTAAAACATCAAAAATTCAGCTAAATATTTTATGATTGAGGAAAATTCAGAAGAAATCTTTTTCTCGTTTACGACGATCTATAAAATATCATTTATTTATTTTTTTATTTTTATTTATTCCGAAGAATTACAAAGTAAAATATTACAAATTAGTCATTTTCTTATTTAAAAATATAAAATACCTATTGAAAAATGATTTTATAATTTTCGTAGGATATCAGTTAAGTGTCATATGTGATACACGCTTGGGCGATCATGTCTCGAAAGAGAGAGGGCTGACTGGGCAGAAGATTTTCCCACATTAGTTTGCCATTATTTTCTGCAGTAGACAGGTTGTTATCCAAGGTTGTCCTGCTATTTAACCCATAGCTAGAGGAAGAAGAGGTATATTCATACCTTTCCTAATGGTTACTTCGCGTAAGTGAATGCAACGAATTCAGCTGGAATTTGAACTCGGCTCTCCGATTTCTCGTTCTGAGTGGATATCCACTGCACCACACACGCACATCCCATCACAGTCGCCGATATCACAGATTTGATTCCAGGCAGTTACTGTCAATCTCACTAAACGGATACGTACAGGACTTATTGTTTGATGCTTACGTCGAAATGCTGATTTAATTTTGAACAACACCAGTTACACGTCGATTCTTAATAAAACTGGGGGATGTGGTGGATTACAGTCCAGTAGGGGGATTAATAAGTAGCCATCCATTCAGCCAGATATTTGTAACAATTTGAGCACAAAATATAAAAACAGAAATAATTTTTTTTTTTGTTTTCATATGAATATTGGTCCGGATGATAAGTGCCTGAAATTTTAATGCTATTAAAAATATTCCATTTGTAGTTCCGACTAAGCCAGCTAATAGATAATAAAATAAGACAAACAGGAGAGAGAAACACGATTTTACAATTTTACTCAGTTTTTACCATTACATATTTTACACATTAATGTTACAGAATGTTAATTCGCACCTTGATGTAATAAATACTTCTAAAAGGTAAAAAATATTTGAAAAAAATTATTGTTTTACGTCATGAAATATTTTTATGAAATATTTATTTAAAATTTTACACAGAAAATTGATTTTTATCACAAAGTTTTTTCAAAAAAAGAAATAAATATAAAATCATAATGAAATTTAAGCTTAATATATTTAAATCTTTTATTAATTCAGTTTAATCTGTTATTAGTTCAAATTAATTCCCTCATATTTGAATCTGTTATTAATTCAAGTCACTGAGTAAAATATCCAGTGTCTGAGAAGTTAGGGATTCGCCAATTGAGAGATGATTAATTAAAGTAATTGCAATACATATTCATATAAGTAATTCACTATGAGCCTGGGTAAAATTGTGCGGATTATATTCATGTCAAAAACTAGTCATATGTTTCCAAAATAAATTAAATAGAAACGAAAGGTTTTAAGTTTCCTACTTTTAACAATTAATAACATTTTTTTGTAGAAAGGATTAATTTAAAAAAAAAAGAAAACAAAAAAACAAACAAAAATAAAACTTTTTTCTTCTTCACAAATGTACACATGTACAAAAAGTTACACAGATTTATTGCCATAAAACTAATTATCTTCTATTTTTTTATCTAGACATGACCATCGCAGCCTATTTTGAAGTCAGAACAATCTCAAAATGATGGCATCGTTGAGACGTGCAAATCGAAATTAAACCGAAGAAATGTTGTATTAACATGGCGAAATAATTAATTTTACTATTAATTCACTGTAAATTTATGTGTCGATGTAAAATTATAACTTAATCTTACCTCACTCAATTACATATTACATTACTGTTTTGTGTGTGTGTGTGTGTATGTGTGTGTGTGTGTGTGTGTGTGTGTGTGTGTGTGTGTGTGTGTGGTGCTTGTGTGATGTAAATATATGTATGTATGCATATTTCTCTCATGGACAGCTATCTTGTTCTGTTACATATTATGCGTTTACGAAATTTCTTATATCTCAGAAATTAGCCACATTTAAATAACATAAGCGCATGATTTCTTAATTAGCAGATAAATGCGTATTTTTATTAATTAGTGAGTAACTGTTTTACTTTCACAAACATGCACACACACATATATTGTTTATTGATATGTTAATAATTATTTAAAATTCACAATGTTACTCGTTCGTGCGCATGTGTAGTCAATGCGTCAGAGAAAAAATTCTTGCACTTTGTCATACTCTTTTCCACTAAAATTGTTCTATATAAAATATTATATATCGTTATCCCATGTCTCATGCATATATTTATAAAAATTTCTGTAAAATGTCCATGCATTAATATTTTTCATATACTATATGAGTGTTGCATGCAGTGTTTATTATTATTATTAATATTATTATTATTATTATTATTATATAACGTAAAATATATAAATACACACGTGAGTATATATTCAAATATTTTATAGGCCACAATCAGTCACAGCATCAGTCAGGAATTTTGCATTATGGATTTGTTATCTTTAGTTACTGATTGAAATAATCATAAATTTTCTAACCGATAATATTCTTGAAGATTATCTTTCTGATATAATTCATTCTCCGATGCAACATTATTTCAGTGTTATTTCCGAAATAAGAGAATTTAAAAGAAAACATACGGATAATTCACGCATTCAGGGTATTTCAGTGTGGTGTAGTGGTTAGCAAACAATTATACTAGATCAATTGCGAGGAGTGAGATTAATCTTCATTGGGAGCTCCATAATTTCGGACTTGTGTCACATCTAAACTATGCTACGAAGTGAAAGTGCACACACACACACACACACACACACACACACACACACACACACACACACACACACATATATATATATATTAAAAAGAACTTAACAACAAACTAAGAAACTTTCACATATGTCCTCGTATGTGCATAATATATATTACACAGCGAAACTGGACTGTCTACTAATGAAAAATTTTGTGT
>JBBBDQ010000335.1:1805000-1807500 GCA_037127315.1 Ascarosepion bandense
TCTAACAAACTAAATAATACCTACATTGGACATACTACTAACTCGCTTTCGCGGAGACTTACATTGCACTTAAATGAAAATTCTAACATATTCCGACATTTAAAACACCACGGCTATCAACACACACTTCTTAGGAAAACACTTGTTGAAAATACGCATATACTTAGACAAGAAAATAATAAATGAAAACTTAAAATTCTAGAACAGTTTAAACCTAGCCTAAATAAAATAAATTTCGACACCTCTACTAACATACTTCAATGCCTATAATCGACGGGAGAGGTCATAGTTATTATACGTACCCCCTACACCATAGAAGCAGCAGTTCCCAGACCAATCCCTCATGCCACTATACACTCAATTAAACAAAAAACCCACTACCACCATTCCTTCTCTGCCTACAGCCATGTGCGACACAAAAAATGGACCTATCTAATTTTCTCTGTATAACTCCACTCTGTTAATAATAATTTAAATGTTCTATGTTCACTGAACATTAAATGTTCATCCTTTGATAATGGCTTATGTAAGCCGAAAGCTCAGACCTGATAAAATAATCAACAATTATTGCGATTTCTTGTCGTCTTTCAATGACAACACTATCAAGCTAATCAGATCATACGAACGGATCTTACACAAAATAAATAGACAGAACTTGTCTATATTATTCAATGAAACCTGTATTAATGAAAGAATGCTGCCAAAATACACACACAATATATATATATATATATATATTCGAGGTGCTACGATAATGTTTGGAGAATTTGTCGCATTAGAACAAAATATAAGCGTTTGTGCCTACGGTAAGTGAACGGTAGAATTTGTAACATTATTGTATAGACACCTAAGGTTAATGATTCTAAGGAGACGAAATTAGATGAAAGTGCAATTTTTATTTTTCTCTGATTTCTAAATCTCTCAATATTGGGCATTAAGCAACAACGATATATTTATTTAATCTCCTGCTCACACACACACACACACACACACACACACACACACACACACACACACACTCTCTCTCTCTCTCTTTCTCTCTCTCTCTCTCTCTCTTTATATCTATATATATAAAAATGGATATGTCTGCCTGTTCTTTTGTGTCTCCATAGTAACGAATCCTATTCCTCCGAAACCTTTGGTCCGATTTCAACCAAATTGGGTCACTTCTCGATCATGACATGAAACTTTGATCTATTCAAATTTTTTTCAAATCGATTTAAAGGGTACGGCTTAGAATTTACGAACTCTTCTCCTCAGAGACGCCTTTATGTATTAAACCAAAATAGGGTAACTTTTAGATGAAGTTCCGATTTTTTGTTGGACACAAAACATTTTTAAATCAATGTACAGGTTTCAAATGTCGACGACAAACATAATTTTGGGTGGTCTTTCGCGCACTTGTGCGTATTGTTTCGAGACGCTTCACTCAAAGTCAACCAAAATCGTCTCACAGGCAAATCAAGATCTGACGCCTTGATATGTGGACGAAAATTTCAATTGAAACACAGGTTGCTGCAAAAATTAATGAAAAATATTGCGTCTTGTGATCGTTTATTTCTTGGAAACGCTCAGTTCTATTCCAACAACAATGTGGTCTTTTTAAAAATTTCTACCTGATCATATGTCATAAGCATTTCAAGTTTTCTACATGATTTCAGTTCCTCCAACCGAGGTTGCAGTGACAATGCATCCACTTTTTCTGCGTCAAAAAGTCATCGCATCACATTACAGGCTCCCGTAAAACCCGCCAGCGTTCTTCCAATTGTACAAATATCGTCACCATTTATCAGTAAAATTGGCCAAACATGAATACCGTATTACAAATACAATAAAAACCAATGCTTACTTCGAATATTTTTAACTTACGCGTCAAGACAGCCTTATACTGAAGCTTTCTGAATAAGCACTTTGACCTTAGCATTTTAAAAAAAAACACCCAAAAACCCCGAGGAGCGCCGGGGTTTACAGCTAAGATATATATATATATATATATATATATATATATATATATATATATATATATATATATATATGCGTGTGTGTGTGTGTGTGCAGTTAAATAAGGAAGAAACAGAATTACCTACATTGCTTATTCATTCTTTCTTTCGAATTTAATCCACATTTTAAATACAGACTCATACATAATTAGATACACACAAATATATACCTTTATATATATATATATATATATATATATATATATATATATATATAATATATGTGTGCGTGTGTGTGTGTGTGTTTATACAGAGAAAGCAAGAGAGAGAGGGAGGAGGTTTGTGTTATTTCCTTTTTCTGTGTAATTTGAGATATGAATAATTACAATAGGCCAATCTCAGTATTTATTAACTCTCAAGAATTCAATTAAGAAAAGTATATTTAATGCTATCCAGTTGATTATAATTGCCCTGCAATCGACCTACGTACGCCAGATTTTGATCCTCACCACAAGGAGCAGGTTTGGTTTTGTAATCTTAATATAATAATGAAGATTATT